>JARWLC010000005.1:73948726-74108726 GCA_033318265.1 Phyllotis vaccarum | reverse complement strand
TAAGAACTTTTGTTTCTTGTTTACAGAGTCTAAAGTGTGAATGAGGCCTAGGCTGAGAGCCTCTGACTCTCACCATAAAGGTGCCCTTGAGAGGATGCCATCCATGCCCTTTGGGTGACCTTTCTCTTCTTGTCTCTTTCTTTCCTTCCTTCTTTCCTTCCTTCCTTCCTTCCTTCCTTCCTTCCTTCCTTCCTTCCTTCCTTCCTTCCTTCTTTCCTTCTTTCTTGTAACTACTTTGGTTTTTAATGTGATGCATAGGGCTGGACTCCAGCTGTTCTTCCCAAACCTCTGGGAGAGACCTAGTCACATCTCCTTCTTGTAAATCTTGAACCCAGCTCTAGTGGTCTTTAAGCCTGACCCTGATATGCCCAGCCAAGAGATGATGAGAACCAGCAGAGGTGGAAAAGTCAGGTGCTAAGTTGTGTCTACTTTAAAAAGACACTGTCTGGCAGCAGCTGTCTCAGTGTGTATTTCTGAGTGCCACACAGTCTGAACACAGCAGGGCAGGACTGGAGATGGATAGTCTGACCTTTATACTCTTACAAGACTTTGCTAGCAAGGCTGGAGTCAGGCTGGGGAATAGATTTTCTGATGATCTCTGAGGCCATTGGGAGGGGCCTCTTTTTCTATAACACTGTATTTTACCTGATATGATTTTGTTAGAGATATAACTGAATAAGTGACACATCAGTTTATCTTTCTATATCTGTTACCATGTTGTATGTCTTTGAGTAGCCATCATTCAAATGTGCTAATACTAGACTTTAATGATGTCAGTTACTTAATGTTTAGTAAAACTGAGCATTTTAAAATGGAACTCTCATCAAAATCCTTGAGTGTGGCTGTTGAGTAGTTCTGGTAAATAAAAGTGCTTTAAGTGAAATGGTATATGTCACTTCCTGACAGAGGCTCTTAAAGGTGCTTACTTAATACTCCAGCTCTTTCCCACCAGAAATCATGTGCTGGGAGGGCAGAACTACCTGACAGAGGCAGAAGGAACCCAGTAGTCACCTCAGGAAAGCAAGCTTCTCTCCAGAGCATTATAAAACCTAAAATGGACGCCATGCAAGTGAGTGAGTTTTACACATAAGCACTGAGATTTCCTTTCCTCTGTGTTGTTGCAATGCTGTGGTTGACCATGTCCCCTCCAAAATTGTGTGGTAGAAAACTGATCCTCACATTCATGAGTAATGGTAAGTAGAGGCTGGGCATTGGGAAAATGGTGGGATTAGATGAGGTAATAAGGGTAGGGCTCTCGTGATATTGGTGTCTTTATAAGGAGAGGAGAGACCTGAGCATGCATGATGCTTTTATCATCATGTGACCCCCTCTGCCTCACTATTTATGATACAGGAAGACACCCACTAGCTGCTGAGCAGATGTTCACACTATGTTTTGGAGATTTCAGACTTAACTTAAAACCTCCAGAGTAATGAAGCAAATACCCTTCTATTCTTTATAAATTTCCCAATCTCAGGCTTTTTGTTATGGCAATAGAGATTAAACACAGACCTTGTAAAATCCTTTTCTAGCATCTCTCTGGTCATTTGACCAGAGAAGCTAGATAAACTATACAGCTTGAGGTCACTTTTTCAGGTCCTTCCACATCAGATTGGGAAGCTAGTGAGAGCAGACATGAGTATAAGGCTGTCCTGCCGCAGGATTGCTAATGTAAAGATGGAATATTAAGGCATTTCAATAACTGTAATTTAAAACATTACTTAGAAACTGCTGAAAAAAGTAAGTTAGTCCAATACTTTTGGAAGACAATTTTATCAACACATATGGATAATTAAATTATATCTGGGGCTGAAGAGATGGTACAGAAGCTAATAATGAATATCACTTTCAGATGATATAGATTTGCATCTACTTCTTGAGTGTGGGTTAGACCTACTGGCTTGCTTTAACAAATAGACATGAGACAAGAAAGAGGACCCCATCTTCTGTCTCCACAAGGGCTGGTCATTTACTCATTGCTCCCAATGATTTATGTTTTACTGACTCAGACTTTGGAGTGAAAGGTCTCAGGTGGCAGAGTATGTGTTGTATGTAGCTTTTGGCCTGTGGTCCAGACCAGCAGACCCGTAGATCTGCAGTCCCACAGTCCCGCAGAGAAACACAGAAGCATACATTAATTTTATGTTGATCAGCTTAGGGCCCAGGCATATAACTTGCTAACTCTTTACCCTTAAACTAACCCATGACTCTTATCCTGTTCAGCCATGCTGCTTGGTACCTTTTCTCAGAGCAGCATAGTTGTCCTCTGTATCTTCTAGCTTGTCTGGCGTCTTCATGGCATCTCTCTGTTCCCAAAGTTTTCTTAGTCTGGTAGACCCATCCACACTTCCTCCCTGCCTTCAGCTAATCAGTGTATTTTATTAAACCAGTAGATGGGACAATTATTTACAATGGAACAGAACACAATCCCACTACATTTACCCTGTTTTCTTTTAAAAACAAGAACACCAAATTTAATTTCCTTTGTATATTTTTTTCACTTTTACCTATAGTAACTTGTTACCAACACTATAAACAAAGACAAACATCCATAATCCATTTTTGGGAATGCAGATGCCATTCTCTAGGCTACTTCCTGCTGAATGGGGGTGCTGGCAATCCCATGGGAAAGCAAAGAAAAAATTAGGATTATGGACAAGTCCTTAGTGAAATAGTCTGTAAGGCTGGGTCATGTCATCCAGTCTCCTTGAAGTTGCTCTGGATGCAGAGCTCAGAGGAAACTGCAACAGAGGTGCTCTGAAATGCTGAATCTGGGCCATCCATTTCTATTGGAGACTCTTGGGGGTCTTCCTGATCGAACTTCATTTTCTTTAACCAGGAATAAATCTATAGCCTCTTATTTTCCATGGAAGTAAAAAGAAACCTCTTCTCCAAAGTAGCATATCTTTTGATTTCAATTTTAAAGTCAACTCATTTACAAACTATATAGGTCGGATTAATCCAGCAGCATTTATAATCAAATGGCTTTTAGTAGCTTTTACTATTTCATTTTCAGTCAAAAAACTTAAAGACAATAGTATACAGTATACAGACACTCTTTGTATTTTCCAGATTTATATGGCTTATTATTATTATTTATTCTATTTCTTTTTTAAAGACTTTATACTTTTTCCTTTTTCTTTTTTTTCTCAAGCCTACGCATATTTTTAAACACTCTAAACCATTCAGAGTTTTTTTTTTTTTTTTCAATCTGTCTTTACTGTATATCTCTTACTTCTTATCTTATTCTGTTTCTGACCACACCTTTGTTTGGTTAAGATGGCTGATTCTACCCACCTCCCTCTATTTCTGTTTCTGTCTTCACTTTTAATCTGTCAAGGTGTGGCTAAGGATTAAAGGTTTAGCTAGGATGGAAGGATGGCTCCACCCAGCTTCTAGTCTAGCTTCATAGAATTTAGCTTTTAGCTGACGTACTGGTAGGACCCACAGTTACCATTCTGGGGAATTTTAGGGTCCATATAATCACCAAGCAAAGCACTATTATCTGCTGCCAAGAACTCCATTTAAGTATTTGGCAGCAGGGCCTCTTAAAGACTCACAAGTATTTTGCCTCTAAGGCTAAATCAGGAAGCTTCTCTTAAAAGAGCCAAGTCTCTGCTTGTCTCCAGCAAACAGAGATGATTCAAGAAAACACCACCACTAGGAAGCCATCTTTGACACTGTTCCCATTTTGTCCTTATTAATAAAAACCTTAAATTCACCATATACAGCTCCTTGCTTACATTGAGTCTCAGGAACTGATCTTGTTCAGCTTAAGTTGCATGCAGCAAACATGCTATTTTGTAATTTAATTCCATATACCACTCAGTCTCTTTACCATAAGCCAATTAAGAGACACATCTCAGAAGCTGCTTTTGGCTCAGTTTCTGTGCTATAGACTGTTTTTAAGTTTTCTATGGCTTTATGTGGGTATATTTTTACCCACATTGGGCACCACTTGTTGTATGAAGTTTCTGGCCTGGACTTTCAGGCGTAGCCCTGAGATTTGGACCCACTCACAACCCCATGCCACTTAGCACCAAATAATCACACAAAGGCTTATATTAATTTTATGCTAATCAACCTATGGCTCTGGAATATTGCTAGCTAGCTCTTGCTCATAAACTAACCCATTATTCCTATCCTGTTCAGCCATGTGGCTCAGTACCTTTTCTCAGAGCAGCATAGATGTCCTCTGCATCTGCTGGCTTCTCTGGTGTCTCCATGTAATTTCTCTGTTCCTAGAATTTTCTTAGTCTGGTAGCCCCACCCACACTGCCAGTATATCTTCAGCCAATCAGCATTTTTATTACACCAGTAGGTGGGACAATTATTTACAATGGAACAGAACACAATCCCACTTACATATATGTCTGTTGCCCATCTCTTCCTGATGTTCCCTTTTGGCTTTGTTTACTTTAGCTATTCTTAAGAATCTTCCTCACTTTTCATCATTGTTTCTTCGGGCAACATGTCAGCATTTTAGCTCTTTAGTGATGCAGTATGCTGCATCCCAGGTCCTTTGGTCCTGGGTTACTCACCTTCTTTATTGAATGGCTTTCTGCCCACATATTGCTACTCAGTTTATTTAAAATAATTTTACAGTAAGTGTGTGTGTACATATAACATATGTGGGGTCAAAGAACAACTTGTAGGAGTCTATTTTCTCCTTCCACCATGTTTGTCCTGAGGGTTGAACACATGTCATCAGAAATCTTGGTTCCTCTTCTATTGTTATGAAAAGATACCATGACCAAGACAGTTTGTAGAAGAAATAGTTTATTTTGGGGCTTAAATTTTAGAGTCCTTGATCATCGTGTTGGGAAGCATGATGGCAGGCAGGCAGGCATGGTGCTGGAGCACTAGCTGAGAGTTCAGATCTTGATCACAAGCACCAGATAGAGCAACACACTGGGATAGTGAGAGTGTTTTGAAACCTCAAATCCCAGCTCTAGTGATACACATCCTCCAACAAGGCTACACCTCCTAATCCTTTCCAAACGGTTCCACCAATGGGGACTAAGCGTTCTAACATATGAGTCTCTGGGAACCATTCTCATTCAAACCACCACATCAGGTTGAGTGCAAGCACCCTTCCTGAGCCATCTTGGAAGCCTATTATTATCATTACTATTAAGTGCTTGTGTGTGTATGCATGCTCATGCATTATGTGTTTATATAGGCATGCATGCCACGGTGTGAATGTGGAGGCCAGAAAACAAATTTGTGTAGGGCTAATTCTCTCTTTCCACTTTTATTTTGGTTCCCAGGTTTGAACTCAGGTTGCCAGGCTTGTGAAACAGGTATCCTTTGCTAACGAATCATCTGGACAGCCTTTGCATGATCTTCTCCAGAGAGACTAAAGCTTGAAGGCTATGTTAGCTTTTTTTGGACCACAGATGACAAGGCACAGTACTGTATTATATCCTTTATTTTTCTATAACCTAGTTAGAAACACTCCAATCAGTATTCACAATGCAAACCCAAACCGACCAGAACTTTCTTTCTCTAGGTCTCCTTGGTCTAAATAGAAATAACAATTTCTTACTCATTAGTAGGTGCACTAGGCCATGTGTCAGAACAACTTGCTTTTTGAAAAATCCTTGTTTGCCTAACTGCTGATTTGGACTGTGTGACACTTCTATCCCTAAATGAGACCATCAATAGCAATTTCTATGGGCATAAACTTCAGTATTAGTTACCTTTCTCATCACTGTGGCAAAATGCCTGGTAAGAATCAGCTTAAGGAAGGAAGCATTTATTGGCTTATAGTTGGAGGATGTCTAGTCCATCATGGTGGGAAAACCGTGGCAGCAAGAATGTGAGGAAGCAGAAGCAGGCCGTCTGGCTCTGGCTTCCATGCATCAGAGAACATGCGGAAAGTGGGTCCAGGCAATGAAGCCTCAAGGCCTTCTCCCAGCGATCCAGTCTTTCCAATAAGGCTCCACTTACTAAAGGTTCTGTATCTTTCTCAGACAGCATCACCATCTGGAGACCAAGTGTTCAAACACATGAACCTATGGGGGATATTTCACATTCAAACCACCACAGCTTCATAGCTTCTCATGAAAGTTTAGGATTTTCTTTTATGGTTCTCAACAAGTTTCTGGTAGTTAGTGCCTAGGAAGGACATTGGCATCTTTATAGTGATATAGCCCCAACACCTAGGAAGCAGCACCATGATGGTGAATATGATGCTTGAGGCTGGTTCCAGGAAGATGTTTGCAGTCTTATAGTTCACATCTTCTTAAGAAGCCAGTTGCCATTACGTGAGCAATGCTCTGGAGAAGACCACATGCTTGTCACCTTGCCTGGCATGTAGTAGACATTCAAAGAAGAATTTTTGAGTATTTATGTTCATGTATTCAATAGATATTTAGGAAACACCTGTAGGCTGAGAGCTATCTTCCTCTGTAGCTGGTGACTAGGAGATACAAGCTCCCCCCCACCCAAAAAAAGGTGCCTAGAGTGGAGGAAAGGAAAATATCAAATGGTAATATGTGGGCAGGGGTTGCCTAAAGTCCCACATTTGGTAACTGCATTGACAGAGCTGACAAAGGCATGAGAAGGATAAGGAAAAGAGTGTAAAGAATAATGGTCACCTTCCTGTCTTTTCGGTGCTGTTTATCAAGCTTAGAACTTGGGAGAACAGCTGGGTGCATGAGGAAAAAGCTAATTTCACACACGTGTGTGGTGTCTGGGATGGAGCCTGGAACCTCACAAATACTAGGCAAATGATCTGCCACCAAGACACACCCCTACCCCAGTAGAGCTAACTTTGAGATGCCAAAACAATATTCCAGAAGAGTTGCCAATGAGGTTGTAGGTGTGGGTGTGGCCGGCAAAAGTGAGTCCTGGGGTGAAGGCAATAAATCAGGAATGGAAATGAGAAGGACATGGATGGTTTATAAATCTGTACATAATTTGGGATAGAGAATAGAGACAGGAACCAGGGTTTGGGATCTGAGTGACTCTGTGGAAATGGGCTTAGAAATATGCATCGTATTATGTGTAAGACAGAACTCAGCCCATATAAATGCTCATGACCATTGTTTTTGTTGTTAATAGACACAGAGATGAAAGCAGAAGGACATGATGGTGTTCCAGAAGTCAAGAGAAGGGTGTGTTGAAAAGGAGGTGGCCAGATGCCATAGAGTTAGAAGCTGGGCTCCTCTGGGATATGGCATTGTTTCTGACCCACTGACAGGCCTTCGCTATTGCTTTAAGTAGAATAGGAGACCACTAAATTTGGGTGAATTTTCTGCTATAACTGAGCCAATTGTGAATTTGTGCTCTCTCTCTCTCTCTCTCTCTCTCTCTCTCTCTCTCTCTCTCTCTCTCTCTCTCTCTCTCTCTCTTCTCTGATGGTACAGGATTTATACATGGATGGACCAGGGCTAGTGAAAATGACATGATTTAAGGAGCTTAGGAAGCCTGGGAGCATTTGGAGGAACTGGGTGAAACCAATGAGGGCCTGGAGAACAGGCTGGTGTTTTCCTCATTGGCCTCACCCTGTGAAATAGACCCCACTGTGAAAGGCCTAAGATATTCAGGACAAACAGTTTGCATGTATGTGTGTCTGTTCCCAGATGTGTGTGCACAATCAGAGAACAAAGGTAATGTAATATCACAAAGGCCATGGCTTAGACATGCGTATCCCCACTGATTTGTATATTAGACACATGTGTTGTATGATGTTTCTGGCCCAGAATTTCTAGCCTAGCCTTGTAGCCTAGACCTGCAGACCCACAGTCCCATAGTCCCAATGAAAGATACAAACGCTTGTATTAATTGTACGCTGATTGACCTGGGGTCCAGGCATATAATTTGCTAGTCCTTTACTGTAGGGGGATTATGTTGTTCCATTGTAAATAATTGTCCCACCCACTGGTTTAATAAAAAGTGCTGATTGGCCAAAGGCAGACAGGAAGTGTGGGTGGGGCTACCAGACTAAGAAAACTCTGGGAACAAGAAGAACAGAACAGAATACCACAGAGAAGCCAGAAGAAGCAGAGGACAACTATGCTGCTCTGAGAAAAGGTACCGAGCAGCATGGCTGAACAGGATAAGAGTCATGGGTTAGATGAAGGGTAAAGAATTAGCAGTTATATGCCTGGGCCTTAGGCCCATCAGCCTAAAATTAATGTAAGTGTCTGTGTGCCTCTGCAGGTCTGTGGGTCTGTGGGCCTAAACCTAGAGGCTAGGCCCGAAATTCCAGGCCAGAAACTCCTTACTATACTTTACCCTTAAACTAATCCACAATTCTTATTCTGTTCAGTCATGTGGTTCGGTACCTTTCTCACAGCAGCATAGTTGACCTCTGCGTCTTCTGGCTTGTCTGGTAACTCTGTGGCATCTTTGCTCTGTTCTTCATGTTCCCAGAGTTTTCTTAGTCTGGTAGCCCCGCCCACACGTCCTGTCTGCTTTTGGCCAATTAGCGTTTTTATTAAATGAGTAGGTGGGACAATTGCTTACAGTGTTACATAATTCCACTACACACCTGCCCCAAAGCACAAATGCTATAAGATGTGGAGCCTTTAGGAGGAAGGACTCAGTGTGAAGGAGGGGCTTAGCTTCTGTGGAGATGCTAGCCTTGGAGAAAATTTATGTAGTTCTCAGAAATCCTCCATTGTTGTGAGGAAGATGTTCCTGGCTTTTCCTTGCTCCTTGGTGTCCTATCTCACCCTGTGATCTCTCCCTCTTGTATATGCTTTTGATACTGGGATGACAACAGGGCTAGAAACATTCCGTTTGGACTTTCAGTTTCCAAAGATGCGAGCTAAGTAAACCTGGTGTTATTATTATTTTAAGTAGCATCTTCTAGTATTTGCTGGTAGCCATGAAGAACTGTTGGATACAGAAAGCAGGAGTCACACTGCTCAGGTTTCCCAGAAGTTTGCTCAGTTCTAGACAATCCACCATTGCATTTGGAGCAACCAAAGTATCTAAAAAATTTAGGATTCCCCTGTTATGAAGAATGGATAGCAAGAGACTATCACATGCTGCTTTCTTGACATAGAGTGATTTGAGGACTTCTTGGATGTTATATATTGTACTGATGTCTTGCTTGAAAAAATATTCAATAATAATAAGAATGGAACTCTAAATGCTTGAAATAAATAAAAAAATGGAAATCTGAGGGCAAAATTCCTGTTCAGTTTCTTTCATTCTGTTTTTCTCCATTTGTGTCGTTTCTCGACTGAATATTTATTTTATCTTGAAACTGTAAAAATGGCTCTCCATATAATTCTATTCCAAAAGGTTTTTCAACAACCTGTTAGGGGTGTGCCTATTCCATAGTCAGAAATGTGTCGAGAGGTGATGGTTCAGACATAAATTGTACCAACCAGAAAGAGTCAGACTGAGGCATTTGCCATGGCTTATTCACATACCTGAATTCACCCATGATGGTACACATTTTCCCAGTTTTATTTTAATAGGTAACTATGTCTTTTATATTTAGGATAATTTCTCTCTAGGTACTTAGTAGGGAGACATTCTCAACAGGAAGTTGGATGCTTCCAATGTGAGTGAACTTCACCAGACCAATGATCAGAACCTTTCAAGAATTCCCTGGGCATTTTGAGGAGAGAATTGCTGACAACCCTGAAGCCTGCTCAGATGAGAAAGTAGTTAACATAATTTGCATGTGTTTCAGATGGCCAAGCCCCCTCATACCCTCCTCCTGTCCCAGTAGAGGAGAACCCTGGTGATGGATTCCCCAGTCTCTGGGGAACACACCAGGCATGCTGTGGTTCATGTCACTGTCCCCAGGATAAATCCATAAATCTCAATCAGCCTTACAAGGGACACTCCTATTTTCTAAGTCTGAAGAAAGCAAGACCTTTTTCCTGTAGCCAACTATTAGTGTCCAAAATTAGGAGGTTCTTTCCCAAAATATTTTTTTAAATTATTTTTTAAAGTCTCGGTTTTAATGCCTACTGCTGGACCTCCAAGTGGTTCCCCAGACACACCGCTCTTTGATATTTCTTGTCAATTGTAAGCCATTCAGATGCTTCAGTAGAAGGAGGCAGGGGAGGGAGGGAGCACACAGTTCTTTCTTCTCAGGAACTGCATATATTTTTGGCTCTTAGTGTGTCTCCTAGTACTATTGCTTAGTACATCATGACCACAAATATGCCTCTTCCTGGTGGAGTGCTATTAGCATGCTCCCAGAGAGATGTGTTGTTTGAAACAAATGTCTTCACTCCTACAGCTATACTAAGAACAGACTTTTATGCACTTATACCTGTGTGGCCACCCAGACTGTAAGTGTCTCGGAGCTTTGGAGCTCATAATTCAAGGAAAACATTCCCATGCACAAATGAGAATTACATTCCTAGTTCATGTGTCACCGAGGGCTAGGCTGAGGAAATGGCAGCCACAGCTCAAGGAAGGAGCAAGAAAAACCACAGCGTTGTCTACAAAAATTGGCCACTGAGGCCAAGTGTACTCGTGCTTTGGACAGGTTATATGCTCAAATTTGCTAAAGCATTTAAGGGAATCTCATTTAAAAACAGAAATTTTTCCTTGAGAGTCTGCATCCTGGATTAGTAACATCTCGATTTAAACTCTGTTAGGCTATGTTGCAGTAGCAAGGTGCAAGTGTTGGGAAAGAAAAGGCAGACTTCTGAGGAAACACATTGCATTGCTCAGAGCAGTGGGCTCAAAGTTTTAATTATCCAATGCCTTCCAGCGGGTGAGTGGGGGACTTGAAGAATGGCGTCTTTTCAGGGAAATGAGACTGAACTAGTTCCTTACTTTGATTTGTCAAAATAAATAAACCTTACACCATAGTTTCTTTTGGGGCCCAAGGGCAGGTGGAGTTGTTGCCTATGGATTCTTTCTCTGGAGCATGAGTGGCCAGTCAGGAGAAAACCCTGAAGTTCAACTAAGAAAGCCTGAAAATCTGATCAATTCTTCAGATCCATGGAGGAAAGAAGAGGACTCCTGTGGAGAATTTCCCAGGAAAAAGGATGCCATAGTGAGGGGGAGTGTAGGCATTAGAGTATCAGACCCTGGGTCCTTGAGTGGAGGCTAATTTTTCTTGATGCTTTTAGAATCTCTGCTTTGGTATAGATGAGTCAGGGTTTGTAGGTACTGTTTTCTGGTTAAAAGAAAATGAGAGTTGTGTAGGTGATAACAGTGATGATGGTGTTTGCTGTGCTTATAGTTCTAATAGTTCTACACACTTTAAGTTAGCACTCCTCAGTAACATTAATCCTGCTATTTTCATAATATTATCAGTTATTATTTTATTTACTTTGCAGACACAGAAAACAGGATAGATTAACTATAAAATCAATGGTGGATCCAGGATTTGAACTTAGGCGGTTGATACAACGTCTCTTTTCATAACTCCTTCTCTTGGCCTATTTTGTTCAATATGCTTGTTAAATGGTTTTTCTGATTAAACCCACTAGATCATCATGGAATCACACACTTCAAAATATCAGTGTTCTTTCAGTAAAAATCTCCAGCATCTTGAAAAAAATGTGAAAACAGTGAACCTTTATAACTTGGTGTAGAAATGGTTCCATTGTCATTTACCTCAAGAATGAGTTATTTGGACTTGTGTCCTCCAGCTCTGAAGTGTTGTCTTAAGATGGTGTAGACCAAAGAGACCTCTGGGAATCTTTTCCAATATTTGACTTTTATGTGATTAGCCCTGTAGAGTTGCTAGTAAGTGACCACTTCAATCCTGCATCATTTCCATAGGTTTTGACTATTCCTATAAGACAGGCCATATAGTTCATTTGAGATGTGAGGAAACAGGTACAGGAGTTACATAATTTGCTTACTCAATGTCCTGGAATAAGAAAACCATAAACTAGATTTCGGATGTGTCCTTGTTCTTCAACACTACGATAGATATGTTAGCACTTAGTGACAGTTGTCTGGATTCAAATGTGAACATTGCTTCATCTATTTCTTAATCCAATTCAAAGAATTCTGATGCCTTTGGAGTGTATCAACTTGGCTAGGCTGAGCTGAAAATTAATAATCTTGTATGTTTCTGGTGACAGGAAAATCATAACAAACATTCTTGGGTGATTTGAAGGCCAGAGGAGAAGCTAGCACCATATTATAGGTCATATATTGTTTCTGATCCTCTGAGCCTTCTTGTGGTTGGGGTCAAGCAGCTGCCAAGTATAGCATTGCTTTCTTTCCCCTGGGTGCCCCTTCATTTTCCACTTCTTGGTCAGGTGAGTCTAGTTTTGTGAGAAAGGGCCCTATTCTTTGTCAAGCACCAAAATTAGTCATGGGTTTTGTTCTACACTTGTGCAATTCCAGCTGTGCCCTGCTTCTGGCCTGCATTTAATCTCTATTACATCCATTTCCTCTCTGCATTGCCCATCCCATGGACTCCAAACTCTAGCAGCAGACATAGCTGATGATAGCTTTACAAAGATTGCTCATCCTGCTTCTACAAGACCAAGTCCTTAGAGAAAATTCTTGGCCAACGTGATTCTCTGATCACCTCTATTTTCTTTGCATGATCCATGCCAGGGTCTTAGTTAGGGGTTCCATTACTGTAATAAAACACCATGACAAAAAGCAACTTGGGGAGGAAAGGGTTTATTACATTTTTAGATTATAAATTAATCACTGAGAAAATTCAGGGAAGGAACCTGGAAGCAGCAGCTGATGTAGAGGCCATGGAGGAGTGTTGCTGACTAGCCTGCACAGCCTGTTAAATTATAGCAGCCATGACCACCAGGGGTGATATCATCCACAGTGAGCTCCCCTACACACACACACACACACACACACACACACACACACACACACACACACACACACACCAACCATCATTCAAGAAAATGTACCACAGGCCAATATAGTAGGGGCATTTTCTCAGTGGAGGATCCTTCTTTCAAAACGACTCTAGGTTTTGTCAAGCTGACGTAAAACCCACTAGCAACTTAGCATCAAGACTGTTATTTATGACATCCTGCTCCACCTTTTAGCAGTGATCAGAATCTGAATCTGAGTTTGTGATCAACAAGGTGGGAAGTCTTGTTTTGTTATTCAGAGGTGGAAACGAAGGTTTTGTGAGGGGCTGTAGATCTCATGGGAATGGTATCCAGACTATAGACCTATAATCAGGCACCCTCATGCTCTGGGATCATGCTCTTGTACATTGTAAATATTTGTAACTCCCATTGGTTTAATACAATGCTGATTGGTCAGGAGGCACACCAGAAATATAGGTGGAAAACTCTGGGAAGATGCATAGGAGAGAGAGATGCCAGCAGATGCAAAGTAAAGAGGATGATAATGCTGCTTTGAGAAAAGGTACCAAGCCACAAGATAAGAATAATGGGTTAGTTTAAGAGTAAGAGTTAGTGAGTAATATTCCTAAGCCATAAGCCAAAAATTAATGAAATTAATATAAGCCTCTGTGTATTTTTTTGGGACTAAGCAGCTGTGGGACCGTGGGTCCAGACAAGTTTCTGGGCCAGAAACTTCCAACTACACCCTCAGTTTATCCTAAGAGTCAGCATCAAGATTTTTCAAATGCAAATGGGTGTTGCACCACTTTGCCACATCCAGACTCATTGGTATGCACTTTGTTTTGAAATTGCTTAGTGAGTGGGAAATTATATCTAAGTCTGATTTCACATTTCTTTCTTTTCATGTTTAAAAATAACCCAGTAATGAATATCTCTAGTATCGCATTTGAGGCTCACTTATGCTCTTCATAGTTGGTCTTTCATAGTCAAATGTGGTTCTACCTGAGGTGAGGGAGCCTAATGGTATGCCTAGTCTACTGCTCAGACACCTTAGCAGACAGCACTGTGAGGAAAGTCAATGTGCAGTACTATGAATGATGACCCAAACTGTGGCCTGAATGGACACTGATATGTTAATCTTTTTTTCTATCAACAAGAAACTGGATAGGAAATGCACCTGTCTTTCCATTTTAGTTCATTCTTTGAGACAGATTCTTCTCTGAAACTCCTTGAAGCAATCTACAATCCAGATGAATCACAAATAACACCCAACCTGCTAGAATGCAAGCTACTTGACTCCAGAGACCCCATCTGTAGTCTTATTATGATGGCTGCCGACAAATGATATATAAATAGTGCTTACTACACAATAACTCCTCAACGTATGTAAACAGAAGAATTTTTTTAATTGAATGTACGAAGAGGAATCATTGAGGATGAGTGGTTTTTTTGTGTGTGTCAGTAATAGGGTCTTGTACTAGGATAACACTGTCTAGTTTATTTTCTGATTTGGAAAGTCATATTTCTGTGGGATTAGAACAATCCACTAGACACTATGGACATATCGCTTGCCACATACCACTTATTTAACCACCACAAGATCTTAGGAGTAGAGTAGTATTGCTGTTTCAACTAAGGAAACACAGAGACTTTAACTTGCCCAAGATCACACAGCTAGTTATGTGAAGTCTGAATCCAGGTAGCATGGGTCTAGAGACTGCTCCTTGCTATCATGCCATTTGTGGTGATAGTTGGTGTATCCTCTCAGAAATAAAGCTTGTCTGAAGATCCAAGGGCAGAGCCAGCCACAGAGTTAGCCATGAAGACCAGGCAGTGGTGGCACACACCTTTAATCCCAGCACTAAGAAGGTTGAGACAGGAGTCATATGGCTGGGCAGAGAGAGGAATATAAGGCCAGAGGAGACAGAGAGTCTGCCCTGTCCTTCACTTCTTTTTCAGCTGTGGACTCAGAGGCATTCAGTCTGAGAAATTGTGGAGACAAGGATCTTCCCCTTTTGGTCTGAGGATTCAGTAGTGGTGAAAAGTTTCTCTAGAAGCTTGTTCCTCTGCTTCTCTGATCTTTCAACATTTCCCCCAATATTTGTCTCTAGGTTTTTATTATAAGTCCAACTAGGATTCATGTAACAAATATTTCTGTTGCGATGAGGTTTCTTGGTCCCGGGCAGCCAGAGGTCCAGACCCACAGGCCTGCAGCCCCAGCCCCTTAGCCGCCTGCCGCTGCTCAGGCCCCCCAAAATGACTCAGACGCTATATTATCTTCATGCTGTTTGGCCTATGGCTCAGGCACATTGCTAGCTTGCTCTTACTTCTTAACTCAACCTATTTTCATTAATGTGTCTGCCATGTGGCCCGTGGCTCACCTGTGTTTCTTACACACTTCTTCTTGGGTGGCTGGCTCCATCTGTCTCTGACTCTGCCCTGTTTCTCCTACCTATATTGTGATTTCCCCTCCTACCTTTTTATGGTGACTGTCATGGGCCAAAACAGCTCCTTTATTTAAAGACTGATATTCACAGCATACAGAAAGACACCTTCAGGAGCCCAGGACCCTGGATAAGCATCTTCGGACCTTATCAGCTGACACCTGAATCCCACCACATATTTCTATCTTGAAAACACACATAGACATGAATATATGTTCTCCGGAAGTCTGGGTGATGATCATATAGGAATCATCCAAGACAAAAGTGAATGATGTCATTGCCTGTGCTTCCTTATTATATAACAGCATCTTCTGTCCTCACTATTGACTGAAGTTGCCAACTGTGTTTCAGAAGTAAGAGCTGTGAGTAGGTGAAAGGTGGTCAGAACCACACTGAAGCTTTGGTGTCCAAAAAAGGGAAAGAGAGAAAGTTGAGGTATTATGAATGGCTTCTAAGCTTAAACTACTCAATGTTCATAAAATGATAACAATTATTGAAGTTCATGAAATGGAAATGAGAGTGATTGAAACAAGGGCCAGGACCACAAGACATACTCCATAGCCCTAGCAAGGATGTTTAAGGAATGGGTTAACTCTCTTAAATTGGTCACATAGTTATCACACCTGATGATTATGAGCATGACAAGTTCTGGCTCATGTTGCCTGGTGATTCTCATTTGTTAGAAGTGACAGGGTTCTTTATTGCTGCTATAAAGCTTATCTGTTATAAGTTCATGTTATTTCTCAATATCAGGTCACACCTTTGAAAGCCAGAAATCTCTGGCTTAGCACAGGTGAGATTACACTTGGGAGTGTTGATGACTTAAGCAAAGAGCTTTCCACCTCAGGCCAAGTGATTGATGCCTTATCCACCTGCATATAAAACCAATGTTTAAACTTTGGTGTGAGTCGGATCTCAGCACCTGCAGTTTCCAAACAACTGCAGGCTGTCCTCAAATGTTCATAAATGTAATACAAAGACAATACACTGCTGTGAGCTAGCTTTTATTTCTCTCCAGTAAATGTGAAGTTCCTCCTTATTTGTTAATTGTTCTTTGTGTCTTAGCAGCAGGCTACAGAATAGCCACAGACTGAGGCTGTCACTTGTTCCAATGTTAGCTTCTCATAGTTGGAAAAGGGACCCATTCCCATAGGCAATATAAATGTCAATTTTATTATCATTTAAATCCAATGACATAACTAGAAATGATTGATTTTTGATTTATCTTCATGTTAGTTATCTGGAATACTTTTAAGGGAAATGACAATTAGATCTTTTTAAAATCATATTGTTCTTTAAAAATTATACTGCAAGTTGATCCATACTTGATTATCAAAGATTATTTCCTAGTTAATTAATGTTCTTAGCTTTACAGATAGGTGTGCTGTACTTATGGTGCACAGGTCCGCAGACATCATGAATGCATATGTTCTGCACAGTAGTCAGAGTAATTGTAAAAGCAATTCAGACTGCAATTGGTCCTCTGATATCACTTTCTGGTGGCTTGCCACTGCCACAGGAGTGAAATCCAAATGTCACCATAGTCTGTACAGTCAGTTCCAAGTGACCTGGATCCATCTTTATCCCTCACACCTCCTCATGGGACTTTCCACTTGCTCCCCCACAATCACCCCAGATCTCAGCATGTATAGTTGATTCTATTTTTAGTTAATTAAGATATCAATTAAACTCAAATGATACTTTCCTAAGAAGCTCCTGGGCTACTGTAGCTAAGGCAGTGACTTTTCTTCTCTTATTATCCTAGTATGTTATTTTCTTTTTTTTTTCTTTAAAAGATTTACTTTTCATTTCACATACCAACCATAGTCCACCCCCCCTTCTTCTCCCCATGCTCTTCCCTACAAACATTTATACCCCACCCACATCCACCTCCCAGAAAGGATAAGGCCTCCTATGGGGAGTCAACAAAGTCTGGCATATCAAGTTGAAGCAGGATCACCCCCCCCCCCCCACACACACACACACACATCAAGGCTGAGCAAGGTGTTCCTCCAGGGGGAATGGCCTCTAAAAACCCAGTTCATAAACTAGAAATAAATCCTGGTCCCACCGCCAAAGGCTCCACCAACTGTCCAAGCCACATAGCTATTGCCCTTCTTCAGAGGGTCTAGTTGGGTCCCATGCAGATCTCTCAGCTGTCAATCCAGAATCAGTGAACTCCCTCTAGCTAAGGTCAGCTGTCACTGTGGGTTTCCCCATCATGATTTTGACCCCCCTCCTTGCTCATATACTTCCTCCTCTCTCTCTCTCTGAATGAACTCCAGGAACTTGGCCCACTACTCAGCTGTGGATCTCTGCATTTGCTTGCATTACTTGCTGGATGAGGTTCTATGATGACAGTTAGGGTGGTCATCAATCTGATTGCAGGAGAAGGCTAGTTCAGGCACCCTCTCCACTATTGCTTGGTTGCTTTGTGTCTTCACTGGGTTCATCCTTGTTGATTCTTGGGAATTTTCCTAGCTCTAGGTTTCTACATAACCCCATAATGGCCCCTCTATGAAGATATCTCTTTCATTGTTCCCCATCTCTGTCCCTCCCTCAACTCAACCATTCCATTTCCCTCAAGTTCTTATGTACCATCCCTCTCATTCCTTACCCCTCCACTCTATCATATACTCTCAGTTTACCCAGGAGATCTCATTTATTTCTTTTTCCTAGGGAAATCCATGGATGTCCCTCTTAGGGTCCTCCTTGTTACCTAGCTTCTCTGGAGTTGTGGTTTGTAGCCTGATTATCTTTTGCTTTATGTATAACATTCACTTTTGAGTGGGTACATATCGTGTTTGTCCTTCTGGATCTGTGATACCTCACTCAGGATTTTTTTTTTCTATTTCTATCTATTTGCCTGAAAATTTCATGATGTCATTGGTTTTGTTTCCCCCTGAGTAATATTGCATTGTGTAAGTGAACCACATTTTTTTTTATCTATTTTTTTGTTGTTGTTGTTGAGGTGCATCTCAGTTGTTTTCAGGTCTGGCTATTACAAATAATGCTGCTATGAACATAGTTGAGCAAGTGCCCCTTGTGGTACGATTGTGCATCCTTTGGGTGGATGCCCAAGGAGTGGTATTGCTAGGTATTGAGGTAGATCGATTTCCAATTTTCTGAGAAACTGCCATACTGATGTCCAAAGTGGTCATACGCATTTGCACTTCCACCAACAATGTAAGAGTGTTTCCCATACTCCACATCCTCTCCAACATAAGCTGTCACTACTGTTTATGATCTTAACCATTCTGACATATGTAAGATGTTAACTCAGAATCATTTTGATTTGCATTTCAATGATGGCTAGAGGTGTTGGACAATTTCTTAAATGTCGTTCAGTCATTTGAGATACTTCTGTTGAGAATTCTGTTTAGTTTATACATTTTAAAATTGGATTATTTGTCTAGTTTCTTGAGTTCTTTATATATTTTGGAGATCAGCCCTCTCTCTTATGTGGGGTTGGCAAAGATCTTTTTCCATTCTGTAGGCTGCTGTTTTTTGTTGTTGTTTTGATTTAATTTTTTTCCTTATTTATCAAGTCCTTTGTCTTACAGAGACTCTCAGTTCCAGGAGGACCCATTTATTAATTATTGCTTTCAGTGTCTGTGCTACTGGTGTTGTTCTTAGTAAGTGGTCTTCTGTGAAAATGCATTCAGGGCCCCTTTCCATTTTCTATTCTATCAGGCTTAGGGTAACTGGATTTATGTTGAAGTCTTTAAACCATTTGAACTTGAGTTTTACGCATCAGATATGGATCTGTTTGCATTCTTCTACATGTCCACATCTAATTACGTCAACAACATTAGTCAAAGATGCTTTTTTACCATTAAACAATTTTGGCTTCTATGGAGAGAATTAGGTATTCACAGGTGTGTGGATTAATGTCAGGTCTCCAGTTTGATTCCATTGATCCATGGATCTGTTTTTATGCCAATACTAACCTGATTTTATTCCTATAGCTCTATAGCAGAGCTTAAAGTCAGGGATTGTGATGCCTCCAGAGGTTACTTTACTGTACAGGATTGCTTTGACTATCTTTGGTTTTTTTTTTTTTTTTTACCTTTTCATATAAAGTTGAGTATTGGTTATATATATATATATATATATATATATATATATATATATATATATATATATATGTGAAGAATTACTGGGATTTTGATGGAGATTTCATTGAATCTGTAGATTGCCATTTTTACTATGTTGATCCTACCTGTCCAAGAGCATGGGAGATCTTTCTTTTTCAATTTCTTTATTCAATGACTTAAAGTTTTGTCATACAAGACTTTTACTTTTTTGGTTAGAGTTACCCCAAGATATTTGGTATTATTTGTGGCTATTGTAAAAGGTGATGTCTCCCTGATTTCTTTTTCAGCCTACTTGTCATTTGTGATAGGAGCGCTATTTTTAAAGTTAATCTTGTATCCTGCTACAATGTTGAAATGTTCATCAGCTGTAGGAGTTCCCTGGTAGAATTGTTGGGGTCATTTATGTATGCTATCTTATCATTTGCAAATAGTGAAAGTTTGATTTCTTCCTTTCCAATTTGTATCCCCTTAATCTCCTTTTGTTGTCTTATTGCTTTAGCTAGAACTTTGAGAACCATACTGAATAGATAAGGAGAGAGAGGACAGCCTTGTCTTGTTCCTGATTTTAGTGGGATTGCTTTGGGATTCTCTCCATTTAGTTTGATGTTGGCTGTTGGCTTGCTGTACATTGCCTTTACTATGTTTAGGCATGTTCCTTGTATCCCTTATTTCTCCAAGACCTTTATCATGAAGGCTGTTAGATTTTGTCAAAGGCTTTTTCAATATCTAATGAGATAATCATGTGGGTTTTTTCTTCCGTTTGTTTATTTGATGGATTATATTAACTGATATTCTTATGTTGAACAATCCCTGCATCTCTGGAATAAAGCCTACTTGATCATGTTGGATGATTTTCTTGATGTATTCTTGGATTTGGGTTGCCAGTATTATATTGAGTATTTTTGAGTCAATGTTCATGAGAGAGATAGGCCTGTAATTCTCTTTCTTTGTTGCATCTTTGTGTGGTTCAGATATCAGAGTGACTGTAGCCTCATAAAAAGAGTTTGGCAATGTTTCTTGTGTTTTTGTTGTGTAAAACAATTTGAGGTTTATTGGTATTAGTTATTCTTTGAATATCTGGTAGAATGAAGTCTATGCTGTAACCATGAAACCATCTGACCCTGGGCATGCTTTTTTTGGGGGGGGGCGGTTGAGAGACTTTTAATGATTGCTTCTATTTTTTTGGAGTGTTATAGATCTATTTATTTAAGTTGTTTATCTGGCCTTGATTTAATTTTGGTAAGGGGTACCTATTCAGAAAATTGTCCATTTCTTTTAGATTTTCTCATTGTCTCTTGTTATGCCCCACCCTGTTTTCAATTCTGATTTTGTTAATTTAGATATTATTTCTCTGCCTTTGATTAATTTAGATAAGAGTTTGTCTATCTTGCTGATTTTCTTTAAAAACCCAACTCTTAGTTTCGTTGACTTTTCGTATTGTTTGTTTCTATTTTTTGGTTTTAGTCCTCAGTTTGATTATTTCCTGTTGTCTACTCCTCCTAAATGAGTTTGCTTCTTATGTTCTAGAGCTTTCAGCTGTGCTGTTAAGTCACTAGTGTGAGATTTCTCCACTTTCTTTATGCAAGCATTTAGTGCTATGAACTTTTCACTTATCACTGCTTTCATAGTGTCCCATAAGTTTGGGTACGCATTGAATTAGAAATCTTGTATTTCTTTCTTCCCTTCTTTTTTGACCTAGTAGTGATTCAGTTGATCATTGTTAAGTTTCCATGAGGTTGTAGGCTGTCTGTAATTTGTGTTGCTGTTGAATTCTAACTTTAAGCCATGCTGGTCTGATAGGATACAGGCGGTTATTCGTGTAGTAAGAAGTTTCTGGCTTGGCTAGTCCCAAAGTTCGGACCTGCAGTCCCAAATAATCACACAAAGGCTTATATTAAGTACAAGCTGATTGGCCTATGGCTCAGGCTTATTACTTGCTAACTCTTACTCTTAAACTAACCTGTGATTCTTATCTTGTTAGTCATGTGGCTCGGTACCTATTCTCAGAGCAGTATTCTTCTCTTCTTTCCTCTGCATCCCTTGGCATCTTCCTCTCCTCTTCCTCTTCCCCTCTACCCTTAGTCTGGTAGCCACACCCATACTTCCTGTCTGCATTTTGACCAATCAGTGTTTTTTTGAACCAATACAAATGACAAATATTTACAATATACAAGAGAATAATCCCACAGCATATTCTAATTTTTTTTGTATCTGTTGACATTTGATTTTGACCAAGTATGTGGTCAATTGTGGACAAAGTTTCAGGGTTGTTTAGAAGACAATATACTCTTTGGTGTTTAGGTGGAATGGTCTATATATGCTTGTTAAGTCCATTTGAGCCATAACAACTGTTAGTTCCCTTACTTCTCTGTTAAGTTTCTGTCTAGCAGACCTGTCCTTTGGTGAGAGTATGATATTGAGGTCTCCCACTATAGTGTGTGGGTTTTGATATGTGGTTTAAGCTTTAGTAATGTGTCTTATACAAATGTGGATATCCTTGTATTTGGGGCATAAATGTTGAGAATGAAACTCAGTCTTGATGGATTTTCCTGTGATGAATATGAAACTCTCTTCTCTATCTCTTGATTAATTTTAGTTTGAAGTCTATTTTGTTCAATATAAGGATAGCTAAAGCAGCTTGTTTCTTAAGTCCATTTGATTGGAAAATCTTTTCCCAACCCTTCACTTTGAGATAATGTCTGTCTCAAAAGATGAAGTGTGTTTCTACACAGTAGAAAGATGGATCCTGTTTTTGTACCCATTCTGTTAGCCAGTGTCTTTTTAATAGGTAAATTGAGTCCATTGATATTAAGGAATTAATGAGCAGTGATTATTAATTTCTATTACTTTTGGTTTTGGTGGTGGTGATTGTATGTGTGTGTGTGTGTGTGTGTGTGTGTGTGTGTGTGTGTGTGTGTATTTCTTCTTTGGGATTTGCTGCTGTGGGATTATCTATTGCCTATGTTTTCGTGGGTGTGGATTATTTTCTTGGGTTGGAATTTTCCTTCTAGTACTTTCTGTAGGACTGAATTTTTGGTTAAGCATTGTTTACATATGGTTTTGTCATGGAAACGCTTGTTTTCTCTGTCTTTGGTGATTTAAAGTTTTGCTGGGTATAGTAGTCTGAGCTGGCATCTGTGGTCTCTTAGTATCTGCAAAATATCTGCCCAGGACCTTATGGTTTTTAGAGTCTCCCTTGAAAAGTCAGATGTGATTCTGATAGGTCTGTCTTTATATGTTACTTGGCCTTTTTCTTTTGTAGCTTTTAATATTCTTTCTTTATTCTATATGTTTAGTGTTTTGATTAGAGTGTAGCAAGGGGAATTTTCTGTTCAGTTTATTTGGTGTCCTGTATTTTCATAAGCAAGTTCTTCTTTAGGTTGGAAAGTTTTCTTGTATGATTTTGTTGAATATATTTTCTGTGCCTTAGAGCTGGAATTTTTCCTCTTCTTTTATCTATGTTAATGTTAGGTCTGGTCTTTTAATGGTGTTCCTGATTTCCTGGATGTTTTATGTTAAGAATTTGTTGGATTTGACATTTTCTTTGTCCCATAAATCTATTTTCTCTATCTTAGCTTCAATGCCTGAGATTCTCTATCCCATCTCTTGCATTCTGTTGGTTATATTTGCATCTGTAGTTCCTGTTAATTTACCCATATTTTCCTTTTCCAGAATTCCCCTGCTTTGTGTTTTCTTTATTGCCTCTATATTTAAGTTTTGAACTGTTCCCTTCACCCGTTTGGCTTTTTTTTTCATGGCTTTCTTTAAGGGATTTATTGATTTCTTCTAATTTTTTGTTTGTCTTTTCTTTCATTTCCTTAAGAAAAAATTTATCATCATCATAAAGTTGTTTTTGAGGTCATTTCTTCTGCTTCACCTGCATTTGGATGTTCAGGTCTTGCTGTTGTAGAACCACTAGGTTCTGGTGATGCCATATTGCTCTTCATGTTGTTGAATATATTCTTACACTGAAGTCTTCCCATTTAGGTTGGAAGCAATTATAGGTACAGGTGTTGATCATTTCTCTAATCAGTAGAGGTGGAGCCTGTTCAAGGGGATGGGGTGTGTGTCTCAGATGCAGCTGGGGATGATGCTTGAGCAGCCTGGCTAGAGGATGCTTACCTGCTGACATGCTGCTGAGGCTACCACTATTTTCTTTTTAAGATAATTTATCAGTGTCTGAATTGACCTTGTAAAACTACCCCACAGTCCTGGGAGTGCCATGAAGAGAACATGCTGACCCAGTGAGTACTACAGCTAGACACACATGGGGATGTATACTCAGAGAGCCCTTTGCCAGAGGGACAGATCCATGAACGTTTTCACTAGGGGGCAGCAGGCAGAAGCTTGTTCATGACTTCTATAGATTTGAATGACAATCAGTGCTGACTGACACTTGAGGAATCATGGGTCCACTGAAGATGTTGTTTATTACATTGCTTTAAACTGTGCCACATGTTGAAAAGATTATTCTTATCTGTAAGGCATGTCATAATGGTAATCAACCCTATTATTTTCCTTAAAACAGATATAAATCTTCATTTATTATGCTGAATTTGGGGCTTGGTACCATTTTGAGAAGGCACACAAGGTAAGCCCCCCTTTTTTACTACACAGAAGGACAGTCATAACTGAATATGACCTTCTGTCAGGCCCATGTTTATAAATCCAGCAGCTCCCTGCATAATTCTTTTACCTGATATTTGTTGTAATTTTTTTCTTTAGAAAAAAACATTTGGTTTGTTACCTTTTCAATCTCTTAAGCTCCCATCTGTTTTTTTTTTCTTTTTCATATTGTCATTAAATAAATTCTGCCACCAAAAGTAGTAAAGAATTTAATACAAGAAAAACCATGAGCAGAAAAACCTTCAAAATGTTGAGCAGTGATTATGTTCTAGGAAGGCATGATTATCATTCCTAATGAGATGTATCTTTTTTCACACTGTCCTTATCTCAACAATGTGAGTTTGCTTGAATATAGAACTTAGGGAAAGGACTTTTAGAGGGGTCTCCATTTCTCCTTCTTTGTAACTGATGAAGACAGACAGGCTTAGCAGATATGACTTTCCCTTTAGACTCTGGTCACCAGCATCCTGGGAGCAAGGGCTTCCTTCTGCATCTTCTATTCAAAGTCTCTACAAACAAGGATCATGTCCCAACACTGTACATTGCCTAAGAGACCACCTCTTTTGGTTTCTTCTCCAAGTCAGTAACACTTACAAATAAAAGGCCTCACTGAGGATGTAGCTCAGTTGTAGAGTTGTACTTGCCTAGAATGCATGAAGCCCTGGATTAAATCCTCAGTGCTTCTTAAAATTGTATGTTTGGCAAATAGCTGTAAACCCAGCACTTGAGTAACAGAGGCAAGAGGGTCACAAATTCAAGGTTACCCCTGGCTACATATTGAGTTCCAGGCCAGTCTTTCATGCTTGAGAACCTGCCTCAGTAAAAAAAAACAAAACAAAAAACAAAACAAAACAAAACAAAAAAACAATCAGTGAAATCCTAATGGAAATATCAGAACCTTTACTCAACAGCCACAGGAGGAAAAAAAAAAAAAAACCAACCAAAGATCTCAAAATTTGTGTGGGAGAACAAAAGACCATGGGTCACCAAAGCAACCCCGAATAAAAAAAATCCAGCAGGAGTTATAATCACAACTACCATCATATTTTACTACAAAGCATAGTACTAAAAGCCATATGGTACTATGACAAAAGCAGACACAGAAATTGATGATAGGATTGAATAGTGAACCCAAATATGGGTCCCATATAGCTACATGGACCCCATGTAACTACCGCTATTTGATACTTAACAAGAACATCACAATTATACATTAGAGAATAGACAGCATCTTCCCCAAATGATACTAGGAAACCCGTATTTTGACATGCAAGAGAACAAATCTGTATCTTTATGTCTTACTTTGCACAGAACTCATCTCCAAATGGATGAAGGGTTTCAGTATAAAATCTGATACTCTGAACATACTAGAGGAAAATGTAGATAGTACACTGTGACTCTCAAGCACAGGGAAGCGCAGAATAGGATGGTGACAATCAAGGATTAAGACCAGCAGTTGACATATGAGACCTCATGAAACCCGAACACATCTGTAAAGCAAAGGAAGTGGTCAGTCAAGTGAACAGGGAACCCCCAGAGCGGGGAAAAAACCTTTGCCAATTAGACACCTGCCAGAAGATTAGTGTAGGAATATACAAAGAACTCACAAAGCTAAACACCAAAGAAATAAGCAACCAGACTGAAAACCGTGCTATGGATCTGTACAGACAGTTCTCAAAATAAGAGATACAAACGACCAATAAACATTTTTAAAAATGCTCAACATTTGTAATCACTGGGAACCGCAGATTATAAGATTCTGCCTTGCTTCAGTTCAAGTGGCCATCACCAGGAAAACAAATGCTGGTGTAGATGTAGAGAAAGGTAAGCACTCATGCATTTCTGGTAGAACTATAAGCTAATGTAGCCATTCTAAAAATAAATCTGGAGTTTTCTCAAAAAATATAAAAACTATAAATAGGTTTATCATTTGACCCAGTTATCCCACTCTGGACACGTAAGGACTCAATACCCTACATCAGAAATACTTGCTCAGTCATAATCACTGTTGCTTTGTTTACGAATAGTCAGAAAATGGACCTATATGTCCATCGGCTAATGAATGTATCATTAGAGTCTGGCACACGTACAGAGTAGAATATTTCTGTGCTGTAAAGAAAAATGAAACCATGAAATTTGCAGGTTAATAGGTGGAAGTGGAGACATTTATACTGAGTAAGTCTGTCCAGGCCCAGAAAGGCAATCACTGCATGCTCTCTCGCATATGAGGACCACTAGTGTCAAATCTTTTGTTTAGTGGGTGTAACACGAAGTACATGTAGAAGCTAAAAAACTAAAAATGGACCATTGACAGGGAGAGGGGAGATTGGAAGAGTAGAATATTTTTAAAGAGGTGGCACAGTGGAATTAGACAAAATGTAAGTAGAAAGGTGAGGTGCTAAAGACAAAGGGACTGGGCATGTGGTGGGGTGATAGAGGTGTAAGAAATGAGTGGCCATGGGAGGCCTAAGTAAAATAAAGCATGTGTGAAGAAGCTGCTTGGGAACCTATAAAGTTCCAACTTAAGTAACACACACACACACACACACACACACACACACACACACACACACACACACACACACACACACACGGTTAGTGGCATTAGAACATGTCACAGAATGATTTAATTAAGTGGGGTGAGGATGGTAAGAAGAAGAAGAGGTAGTGGGTGATTAAGGGTGCTTTAAAAAACCCTTAGCAAAATCTCTCTATTTTGTAAACTAACTAAAAGTATTATTCTTTCTTTTTTTTTTTTTTTTTTTTTTTTTTTATTCTCAACAAAGTACCTCCAAATTAGTAAAGAATGCTGCTCACAGAGGATGTGGGCTATAAATAAAAATTTCAGCAGCAGGTGCAAGTTACAGTCCTAACAGTTAATGGTCAGAGAGGCTGCAGAGTCACCCAAAACAATGCAGGTTGCTGGAGTTGCTCTTGGTTACCCACCAAAATAGAGGTAAGACACCATGTATATGGTGTCTTATTTGAATGAACCAGGAAACTCTTCCTGATGGATAGCTTTCAGAGCTCCAGAAGCTGCTCTGCAGGCTGCTGGGGAAGAAAAGTCACCAGTATCTTTATCTACTGCTAGACCTTGTCTGCTACAATCCTGACCTTGCAGGAGAGATGAGCAACTAGTGTAATACTGATATGGTTGTTTATGGGCAAACCAACCATTCTCTTGATTGGATTTGAGGTTTGCTTGCTTCACAAATTTGTGCCTAGTATGGCTGAACACCCATGGCTATGGAAATCATAGACCCCATGCTGGGCCTACTCACATGTTTTGTTTTGTTTTTTAAATGTTGTTAAAGGCACTTCTAAATAGTTAAGTTAATGTCCATTGATTTGTGCTGCTTCCAATGCTTAGCTGTAGGTAGGACCTCTCTATCAACCCTCATCCCAAGCTTCAAGGAACATCATAGAAGAGGGGTGTAGTTGGAAGTTTCTATGCCCCACTGGCTGGCTCTCAGCCACTTAGTCCCTAAGTAACACACAGAGGCTTACATTAATTATAAACTATTTGGTCTATAGCCCACGCTTATTACTTGTTAACTCTTACTCTTAAACTAACCCATGATTCTTACTCATGTTTAGCCACATGGCTCAGTACCTTTATCTAAGAGCAGTATTCTCATATTCCTTCCTCTGCATTTGGCTTGAGTCTCCTGCTCTGCTCTTCTGCTTCCCAGAACTCTCCTAGTCTGGTTGCCTGGCCAATAAGCATTTTATTAAATCAATATTTACAGTGACAAATATTTGCAGTGTATAAGAGCACAGTCTAAAGCAAGGAGGCAGAAAAACATTTAAGAGGCAAGGATGGTAAGGAGTGTTGTGAACTGTCCCCTGGATATGCCATGGTTGTACACATTAACTCATACTAGTCTTGGCTACCTATGCAAGACTAACCAGTTAAAAATTCCAGCATGGAGAAAAGAGAGGCTTTTCCGTTTCTGCCCCAGCTGAGGAGTTAAAGTCAGTTGGTGGCTTCTGGGAAAAGGAGAGTCATTTTTCTTTAGGAGTGTGGCCATTGGTAGCTTCCTTATGCCCCAGTGATAACCCCATGTCCACATACATATTAGACACCAATTGGACACACTGGGTTAACAACAACAACAAAAAATAAGTAGTAGCTTTGAGATGGATCTGTGGATAAAGTCATTGTTGCCAACCCTCATGACCTGAGTTCAGTCCCTCAGGACTCATAATGAACAAGAGAAGCGACTTCCATAAGTTGTTTCTGACCTCTGTACAATTGCTGTGGTGTGTGCAGGCTAACTGCTTAGGGCACGCGTGCAAGCACACACACACACACATACACATACACACATGCATGCACACTAAATACGATGTAATAAATTAAAAATGAAATAAGTAAATGACTATCTGTGAAAGCAGAACATGAAGCTGGAAGGAAGGTGTAAGGAGCACCCCAGTGGGGATTAGAGACAAAGGTGAGAGAGGGATACATGATCATGGTACAGGTTACACCTGCATGACAACTTCAAGGAATAAATTAAAATTATAATTTTATAAAAAAGAAGCTGAATCCATTATAAAAGCAAGACCTTCAGAAGGTGCCCAAATGGATAATTGTCCCTTCTTGGAGCTCCCTGAAAGCATGAGGATCACTTGGCTGTGCTGATTGACTTGAGTGGAGGCCAAGGGACACTGAAGTCAAAGTTAAAAGAAAGAAGGAAGACAAAGAAATAAACACTTCAACTCAAAACAAAAACAACCAAAAACAAAAAAAAGGAGGTCATTTTACCAAATAACCAGGTTCCTTAAACCCTATTTCTGTGTAGCAGAGTTCTATTTTTAAAGTGAAATAAAGCTGTTTTTCGGAGTAGTAATGATTTCAGAAGAAGATGGGGCTCTTTGGTGGCAAGGGTTTCTTGTGAGCAGCGTCATTATGACATATGACACTTGTCTTCGTAAAATGCATGGCTTGGGGGGATCTTCCTCTGCTGGCAGCTTGGGAGGGTGAGAAAAGTTTTAGAAGCTGAAGTGACCTCCATGCTCACAGATGTCTTTTTGGTCACCAAGGCTCTGGCTGCCAACCTCATAATCAAGACAGAGTTGGACAGCATTGCTCTACTTCCACACACCTCTTGGCCAGGCTCATGGATTTGGACAAGCAACTTCTTTTCCAGTCCAAGGCTACCCTTCATCTCTATTTCAATCATATAAAATTTTATAGTGGTATTAATGGCAGATGGGGTGGAGGAGGGAGGGTTTCCTAAGTGATGACTCTACACACTTCATTATCCTGGCTTGACTGACAGATCGTGTTCAGCACCTTCATGGAGCTGGAAAACACATATTTGTTCAGTTCAAGACATTTTTGCCTTATTTATTTATTTCTGTACATTTGCATACAAAAATAATTTTTTAAAATAATATGAGATAATCATTAATTTTTAGAATCCTGACAAGGTATACATTTCACCTAATGGCAATGGTGGCTATTTAATTAATTGATTTTTCAGTGCTAGGGATTGAACTGAATTTAAAACCTCATGGATTCCAAAGAATTGCTCAACTATTGAGCTGTGTTTCCAGCCTGGCCATAGCATATTTTATAGACAGTCTGAAGTGCTCTGTGTGTGTGTGTGTGTGTGTGTGTGTGAGAGAGAGAGAGAGAGAGAGAGAGAGAGAGAGAGAGAGAGAGAGAGAGAGAGAGAGAGAGAAGACAGCTTGAAAGAGTAAATAATTTATTCTGCCATGTATGTCCTAGGGTTGGAATTTGGATCCTAAACCTTGGCAGCAAGGGCTCTTATCCTCTGAGCCATCTTGCTGGGCCTATACTTGAATTCAAATCCCAGGTTTGCAGTAAATTTTGCACGATACTCTTGTTATCTTGCTACTAGCCTAGAAAACAAAACCTGAGGGCAATTGTGTTATAATTTTAATGGGAAGGGTCATGAAGAAGAAAACAGTGATGGAAAAAGGCTGAAAAGGGCACAGGAGGAGGATGGGGATTGCATTCTAAACCAGCAATAGTGTGGTGGAGGGGCAGCTTTTTGTAAAATTGATTAATTTAATTTAGTTAGTTGTGTGTGTGTGTGTGTGTGTGTGTGTGTGTGTGAGAGAGAGAGAGAGAGAGAGAGAGAGAGAGAGAGAGAGAGAGAGAGAGAGAGAGAGAGCACATGTACCATGGAATCCATGTATGTCAGAAGACAACTTCCATGGATTGGTTCTCACCTTCTGCCCTTTGAGGCAGGGTCTCTCTTTCTGCCACTGCACAGCACACTCTAGGCTAAGCTTTGAGCTTCTGAGAGCTTCTTACAGAGATCACAGACACATGTCACTGTGTCTGATCTTTTACCTACGCTGCAGAGGGTGTGAGGAAATGTGCTTCTGGCAGGAACAATTGCTGTGGCTCAGCAGGAAGACTGGGGACCAGAGATTCACCTTTCTCTGGTGACAATCAAGACCTTCCCTGTGACTTATAGCTGTGCTTGGTGCTAGGCAAACTTTCTGACAGAGCATGGACAGATAGAGACAATGTCTGAGGAAAGCCAGGTGAGAATGGGTGCATGCTAGGTCCAGCACACTGGCATCCTTCCTTATCCTTGGTTTCTGTACAAGTTATAATTATCATTCTTTTCTCCACATGGCTTCTCTATATGACATCTTTCTTTTCCAGCTGCACTCCATGCCCATTCAAATTCTGTATACTTGGAGACCTTCAAAGTTACCTCTGTTGCCAGGTTTTCTAAACCACAGCACTGTTAGCTAAAAGTTCTAAGATTCTGTACAATGATTTCTCTGATAAAATGGATGTGTGTGTGTGGCATGCCCTTATTTTTAAGGGAAATAGTTATCTTTTCACTTTTTATTACTATGTCTGTTAAACACATTAGTGGGCCTCCCTGTAATACTTTCGCGTGTGTCTATAATGAACGTTGATCAGATTCTACCCATTTCTCTCTCTTGCTTCTTCCTCCCCCTTGCTGGACCTTCCTCTTCCCAAATATAGTTATTTCTACATTCAAGGCATAATATATGAAAATATAATTTATAAAACATCATATAACATATACTTTATATATGAGAAAATGTGATATTTATCTGAGTTTGTCTTACTTATTTAATGATATTCAGTTCCATCCATTTTCCCATAAATATAATTTCATCCATTTTGTGGCTAAATAATACACCATTATACATATGCATACAACATTCCTTATCCATTCATCAACTGATGGGTATCTCTGCTTGTTCCACATCCTGCTCTCATGAACAGTGGTGCAGTAAACGTGGGTGTATAAGTACCCCTGCAGTCTACTGAGTTGGATTTCTCAGGGCATATACCCAGGAGGTTATAACTGGATCAGTTGTTGTTAGTTTTGAGAAACCTCCATAGTGACTGCACTGCTTTCTATTCCCACCAAGAATGTGGGTTACTCTTGAATATTTCTCACATACTAAGCAAAATTTAAGAACACATTAAATATGCTTTTCTAATAACTTTTTTATGGTGGTCCCAGCAATGATTGCATTCTGAATGATCTGAAATTCTGAGGATGTTAATATTACCCACGCAGTGTCATGGAAGGCAGAGGATGTTTAAAGTGTCTTTCAGGAGTGATAACAGTCAGCTGTACAGATGGCTTTCCAGAAAAGGGCTTGGCATATAGCATGAAGACCTGAGTTCAGATCTTCAACCCCCACAGAAGATTCTGGTAGTGGGAAAAGACACAGGCAGATGACTGGGCTCAAAGACCAGCTAGTTGGGTCATGTGGTGAGATCCAGGTTCCATGAGAGACCTGCTTCAACGAAACAAGATGGAAGGGAAAATGGTAGAAGAAAATTCCCAATTTTAACCTCTGGCCACCACATGAGGTCATATGTGCAGGCACACACACAATTGCACACATATACGCATACACATGCATATAAACATGAATGCACACACAGGTATGCAGACGTGGGCATGCACATATGCACACATACATACATGCATGCATGCATGCACATACATAAAGACATGCACACATGTGTATACATACATGCATATACACATATACATACACACAAATTAAGCAGCAATAATTATATGGCCCTGCTTTCTTTCCCCTTTTGCTTTTAGCATATAATTATGCATCAGTGTTTCCTTATTTCTTCTAACCCTCACTGGAAGGGCATTCTTTCTGCCTAATTTTGTGGAGTTGAATGATACCCTTGTAGGGCAGCAAGCTGCTCTACCATGGAGTAACAGAAAGCCTCACTCTACTTACTCCATCTCCATAGGACCAGGACTCTGCCAGGCCAGGGTTGCAGTTTGGATCCTGAGAAGTGGGACTGAGTGGGGAGTAGAAGAAGCTTCTACTCGTACCCAGAGGTAGGACAGCCAAAGAGTGATTCTGCTCTTTAAACAGGACAGATTTTTAAAAGCATCACACACAAGTGGCATCATCAAAGCTAAAGGGCCACTTGCACCTTGGCCCAGAGGGGGCAAATTGGAGTTAGAATTGAGGTGGGCCAGAGTGATGGAAGATGAGGAGTTGAGTAATAAGGAAAGTCTGGAACACTACAAGAATGAGGTGCGGCAGGGAGCCTGTTTTCATTAATTGGCCATTGACTGGGCAAAGCCAGCTTGTAGGTGTGGCAAAATGATTAAAATGCACTGTTGGGTAGGTCCAAGGCAAGCCAGATTGCCCGAATCTTTATATATTTGCTTTCTCAGTACTGAGTGGCAAACCCAGGGCCTCTTGCATTCTAGGCAAGTGCTCTATTACTGGGCAACAGCCTTGGCCCTAGAAAAGACCTATTAGTCAAAGGCACAATTGGCCGTATGTCTTTATTTGCTAGACTTGATGGGAAATGAGTGTATGGAACAGTTTCACCCAACAGCTCAGACAGCAGCAGGTGAATTTGGCTTCTCTCTGTGACTGCGTGAGAGTGAGAACATGGCTGCATTCTGTCCACAGCCAACCCAGGGACAAACCTGGGCTGTTCTTGATAATCAGAAAGCCCAAGAGTCTTGGTTTCACACTGGCTCTCCCACCCTTCATCTCCCTCTGGTAGGGAACTTTTGTTTTCTGGTTTCCAGTATGACTGCTTTTAGCTCCAAGCCTGGGTAGGGTTAATGTGGACTTTGTTCTGCACTCAGTCTGGAAACAGTGGCTCTTCCCATGGTTTGATTATTTCCCATCTATGAATTATATTCAGAAGTCCAGGGCACAGGCTCATGGAAAAAAGTATCTAAACTGATGACTAATTTGACATCAGAAGTTTTTCAAGCAGAAAAACTGTGTACTACAGAGTGAGCAGGACCACTCCACCCCTGGCCCCCTGCCCTCTGCTTGGAGTGAGATTGTCAAGTGTCCCGCTGAGAGAGGCTGGGGAGTCATGGAGTTGAGGCACAGCTGTGAGGCCCACACAGCAGATGGCCCGGGTGGAGCACAGGCACTCCGGATTTACTGGGCACCACTCACCAAAGCTATTAAGAAACGCAGCCACAAGCTGGGCTTGGTGATGCATGCCTGTAAGACAAAGACAGGAGGGTCACTGTGAGTTAGAGCCAGCCTGGTCTACATGTGAGTTAAGGGCCAGTCTCAAAAGACCAAAGAGGGTGAGGGGAAAAGGAGAAGGGGGGGGGGGAGAAGGAAGAAAAGGAGAAATTGGGGCACTTGTTATTCGAAGAGGATTGTTTAGGAGGAAAATGAGCCCCCCTTTTGTTTTTGTCGTGTGTGTGTGTGTGTGTGTGTGTGTGTGTGTGTGTGTGTGTGTGTGTGTGTGTGTGTGTGTGTGTGTGTGCGCGCGCGCGCGTGTGCACTTTCGTATGTGAGGGTAAGGCTGGCTCACCACAGTGTGTCTTGCTGCTTGGAGGACTCCCTTGAGAGTCAATGCTCACATTCCACCTTGTCTGGAACAGGATCCCGGGTTGTTTTTGACTCTTCATGCCAGGCTAGCTGGCCAGGGAGCTTCTGTTTCTGCTTCTCATCTCCCCACAGGGGTGCTGGGAGTGCTCCCACACTCTCTTAGTGAGTTCTGGAGATTAGAATTCGGATTCTCAAGCTTCTGTAGCAAACACTTTACCCACGGAACCCTCTCCGAAGACCTGTTTCTGTCCACAACTTTTATTTTTACATCCTAAGGAATAATTTCTATTTCCCTTCTTCCCCTTGCTTTGCCGGTACACAGAGAAATGCCTGTGCTCAAAATGAAAGGCTCTTGTCTTCTTGGCTGAGTATCAAGATTTTTCCAGATTGTCAACTCCTTAAGAGGGGAAAAGCATAAAAGCCAGCTGTAGAAGGGCAAAAGTGAGCTAACACGCTCCAGGTGTTTCTAGTTTTCTCCCTAAAGGAGGGAGGGTGTGCGCATGCGCTTTGGAGCGTATCTGGCAGGCACTGCCTGATAGCATCAGGCTGCTGATCATAGTTTCAATAGCAGCCGGTGAATGGATCCCCAGTGTGTGGCAGCTGTAGCTCCTGAGTTGGTACTGCGTGCGGAGGGGTATTCTGGAAGTTCATGACCTTCCAGCTTGATCCATGCATATAAAAAGGATTTTAGAGTAGTAAACTTGTAAAGACAGGGCAGTGCAGAGGAAGGGGTTTCCTCTGTCCCAATTCCACCACCGCCAACATTTGTCTACAGCAGTCTTCAACTGTCTGATTCTATTTTCCCCATTAAAAACAAACCATGGAAGTGTCTTCCCTTAGTGTTCTAAAATAAAATTAAATCATTGTGTTGACACCAGATTTATTTATAAAAATAACTTAGGCAGAGGGCTGATACAATGCTTTTGATGTTTGAAGGCTTAATGGTTAAGTCTGAAATAACTTTCTAAGTGAATGTAATCTACAATATTTTTACATTACTTATTATTTATTTGTTGTACATGCATATGTGCTACGATATGCGTGCATGTGGGTCAGAGGGCATCTTGTGGGAAGTGTGTCTCCCCTCCCACTTTGTAGTTCATAGGGATGGGATTCAGGTGCTTGGGATTGACAGCAGGCATGTTTACCTACTGAGCCATCTTGCCTGCCCTAGACTATATTCTTAAAACTCAAACTTGACCATATTGACAAAATAAGATAATCTCCCAGAATCAATAGCAAGCCATCATCTGAAATCTTCCTCACGCACTTTCAAATGATGCACTTCAAAACATTTCTGGGTCCTGGAACCTGGATCCAACCTGCCCCCTGCCCATCCCTGTGCATTCCAATTGATGACCCCTGTGGCAGCTCTTATCTGAGGTTGCTGTCTATGTATAATGGTTGGTCCATGTCTACCCCTCCACACACACCCAAGGATGGGGACCTAGCCTCAGCTGGCTTTGTTTCTTCTGTAGAGTGTGATGAAGAGGAGATGGTGGGAGCTGATGATGGCTGCTTAGTGTTTGTGGAAGATGACCAAGGGAAAATCAAATCAAGTCAAAATAAGAGGAATGGGTCGGAGTCCATTTGTTACCAGTGTACTGCACATGTGGTTAGGCCATAGGACTCCATGCCTTCACTTCTTTCTTTCTGAAGAGGGGATGGAATTGGGTGGGCTTCAGTACTCTCTACAACATCAAATTTCTAATATCTCCTGTTCCGCACCGTCTTCATCTAAAGTTCAAAGAAACTTCAGGCAAATTGAGAAGTATTTGGAAAAATGAGCATAAACTACATGGGAGATGCTAAGAAGCTGGTAATCAGTTCTATCTCAGTGGAAAAGATAATTTTTCATAAATTTGAAGTTCAAGGTAAAGACTTTATTAAAATGTATTTGAAGATGGATTCTCAAGGAATTATTTAAAATAATTTTTAAAATAGTAAGTGGAACAGTCTAAGTTTATCTTCACCATACCATTATATAGATTGTAAAACACACCATAATAAAAATAAATTCGACTAGAGCTTTTAATGGTCTTGGATTTTTTTTTTTTGTGGTTACTGTTGTTTTTAAAAATCTTACCACATTTATTCTTTACATTTTCATATTTGACTTGTTTGAGGTTATTCCTGAAGCTTTGAGGATTTAAAAATAGTGTTATATGAAATTTGGTTTTATTATTGAAAAGGATAGGATTATTTCATATCTGTTGGGTTCATTTAAATTCCAGTTCAATCTCTTGTGGAATTCAAACCAAATTGGTAGGGGCTTAACTGTACTCTTTGGGCAGGGTGACTGTATAAAATTGTTTTATTATTGGGTTCTCTGTATACTAGACCCATTATGATACCCTCTCAGATGGTTCTGGATCCCTCCTATATGAACATTTCACTTCTCTCTGTATTGACTATACCAAATTCATGCCATAAATTTAACAATCTTGTCTTCCTTGCTATCAGTTTGACCAGGGTTGACTTTTTATCCATTTTTTAGCCCTTTAAATGTGATAGAATCTTCACTAGACGAAGCCACACCTTCAACTCCTCCCATTGACCAGCAGTACAAATCCATTTACAGCAGAGAACATTTGATATAGCTCCATTTTTTCCTTGTTGGCAATTCAAGTACAATTGAGGTCTAATGTCAAGCTTTAAAGACATTCTTAAAACCAGAGAAGAAAGCTTGATGATGTGTGTACTGCAGTGTAGCCTCTCAGATATTCACACATTTATGGGATGGTAACCATCAAGGCCTCTCATTGTCAACCCTATGAAAAGTTTTATAACTAGGCATTGATATGTGCTAGCAAGCAATGGATTACAGTTCTCATGATAAACTTCAAATAGGGATGGTCAGGGTCTTCAGTCAAAATTAACGTCATCCCTGTTCATTCCTAAAGTTTTTGAAGTCTCATTTATTTCTCTTTTACTAATATTAACTAAGTAATTTTTGATGCATCAACTTGTAAAAGCAGACATCTTTACGAATGACTTTTGAGTCACCAAACTGTTCACTGTTTAGTTGAGGATAAGGAAAATAGGAATTTTCAATGTACCCTTTTAGATTCAAGTAAGTTCTCTGAGACCCAACATACCTAATAGGTGTGTTCACACCTTAATTCTTCGACTCCAATTTTCTTCTTTTTCCACAGTGCTTTAAGAGTGTGGCTGTGGCACAGACGACCACATTCCACTTTTTCTTTATGAAGTGCTTGAGGTGGAGTTTGAGAAACTGGACAAGAGCTAAGTAGTCATTTACAGCAGAATTTTGAGAGAAGAAGTTGTAGACAGTCACGTGAAGTTTTAGAATTCTCCCTCCACAATTTGATGTGAGCTGGGGTAGCTAGCTCCTTCTCAGACCGCAGTGTTCAATGGCTCCTATGTCTAGCAAGGCTTGGCTGGGTCAATAGGACATATGGGATGGCCTAGCCCTAGGCTTGCTAATGATCTGTAATAAGAGTGGCTAGTTGAAAGTGGCCCCTCTCTCTGCTCTCATATTGGACTTAGGAAGAATCAGAGGCTTGGTTGATTAGCTTTGGAATGCAACTCAAAATATCATAAGGTACACTTGAGGCTAGGGCTGAAATTGGGAATGGGGACCTAGATGATGAGAGAAATAAAACAGAGATGCACTGGGAAGGTTTGGGTAAGGGTCAATGCAGTCCCTAAAGGAAACAGAGACTGGAAAGTGAATACACATGCACAGACTGACTCACAGCATACCACCTTAGTTCCTAATTTTTTCTTCTAACATCAGTTAACCTATGGCTCTGGCCCATGTGCATCTTGAATAAGCTTTTCTGTTTCTCATGACCCAGTGCATCTTGACAGCAACAGTTTGTTGGGTGTTATGACAATGTCAATAATAGTATCACAGCAGCCAATATAATAGGAAGACACCAGCAGCATGGCAGCCTTCTAGCTACTATTTTTCTGAATTTTTTTCTAATTGCTTTGACATTAAAATGTAATGAAAAAATTAGAAACTGACTTCTCCTTTGTTATCGATGCTCATTAAAAAAAAAAAAAAAAAAAAAAGTGCCTACTATCAAAACCAGAACCCAGAAACCTAGATGATGCAATCTTTCATTATTTCTATCTCAATAGACGCTTCATGGAACTAGTCAGTTGTTATATATGATATAAAGATAGGCTGTCATGCTGTTTTGCGTTGAATGTATGATATGGAAACCACAGACATTCATGTTTGATTCTCATAATGTGTGGGTTGTCATTCAATTACTTTTGGTGATTAACGTTCTGTTGACAGATAAGTGTAGGAGACTGTCTTATTTGGGATTAAAAGAAGGAAGGGAGTTTGAGTGTGTGTGTGTGAGTGTGTGAGTGTGTGTGTGAGTGAGTGTGTGAGTGTGTATGAATGTGTGTGTGAGTGTGTGAGTGAGTGTGTGTGAGTGTGAGAGTATGTGTGAGTGTGTGTGTGTGTGTGTGTGTGTGTGTGTGTAGTATCCTTTTGTGTGGCTGCTTCTCTGGAGAATATGGTAAACAACGGGTTGGAGTAGAGCTTTCACTGTGTCAGGTTACGGCTATCACTCATAACTAGGACTTCTCAGACTATTTGCCATATGAAATCTAAAGCATCCACATTCGCTCACATGTCTCTCTTATGCAGTGTGCTCATCTTCTTTTATTAGCTTGCCAGGCTTTTGTCATCAGTGTTCTCGCCTGTCCTGCTCCTTGAGTTTCTCTGCTAACAGCAGATGACTTAGACCAGAGTAGATGCAATCCCACCTGTAAACAAAGGGAAGTGTCTTCAAGGGACATGATATGAGTGACCTAGGAGATGCTAGGCATTAGTGTGTGGCTGTTCCCAACAGATTTGGTTTTCACTGGTCAATATTTCATACTTTGCCCCCTAACAGCCCCCAATAGGGACAGGGTTGTTTAAATAATTGAAATAAAAGTTCCTGAGTTAGAATAATTTTCAGTTGACTTTTCTCTTTGGGAATTTTAACTGCATAGGCATACTGAGTTTGATGCTGGAGGCAGCCATCTACTGTGAGGATACACTGTTTAGTTCATTAGCACTGTGGGAGTGCCAGGAAAAGGCCCATGACCTAGAGTCCATCTTGCTTTAATAATGCTTTAACACTCATAAAAAAGCTTTAATGGCTACATGAGACATATTTAAATATTAAACGCCGTTCCTCTTTGTTGATTCACAAACCTCAATGCATAGGGTTCCTTCATTGCTTCCAAAGTAGAAGGAATGTGCCCAGTTTCTCACGGTAGTGAGTGAACCAAACAAACCTACAGATGAGAATTTTAACTTTGCCCTGCTGACCTAGTTGCCAACCTGAGAACTCCAAATTTCCAAATCTTGTTGGCTACTCTGAGTTCCCTGCCTTAGAAACAAAATATTTATCTGCCCCATTAATTTTAACCCCACTCTTGAGATTTAAGAAAATATGGGTACTTATATCTCCTGAAACTATTTCCCCCTCCAAATATGACCTTTGTTTAATTTAATTCATCTGTCACCCTACTCAAAGGAGCAGCATGTACTTAGATGTAAATTGAACAGACCAATGCCCACTATTTCATATGTGTATTTACATTTCAGTAAAGATTCAATGTTTAATGTGGCTGTCCTTTCCCAAGGCCTTGTAAGTGAATGTTAGACTCCCTGAAAATTGATGCTGTATATTTAATCAGGGAGGCCCCCAAGGCCACCTGGCATCTTAGAGTCTAAGATCTTACTATGATTGCCCTGCATGGATGATAAAACCATGGAAACCTGCTTTTGTCTTCCTTTCTTTCCTGTGGGGGAGATGGCAGGCCTGTGCAATTTTGGAGATGCTTTTTATTTACAGAAGGGAAAATTGAGTTACAGACTTCCTGTCATGAGTAGAGATGCCTGGGGAAAATGAGGGCTGGAAGGAATTCTCAAATAGAGAGCCAGGCTATATGAGCCCAGAAGCACTGGGGCGTTGGCAAGCTTTGCTGTATTCTTGAAATATTTGGGTTCAGCAGAGCCCAAATGTATTTTGCTCAAAGCACCATTTCCCTTTCATTTTCCAGAACCATGTATATTCAAGGAAATGTAATCTGTGTATTTTGGAACTATTTAACCCTCATTTATCAAAATATTGCTTGGCAAATGCCAGATCTGGGTTCAAGAAACCCCCTGGAGCTTTTTTGATAAGTGATTTTTTTTTTAAAAACCCCTGAATCCGAGAGTTTAAAATTGCTTTGAAAGAACCCAGAACAGTTGAGAGTTTACTTCTCAAATTATCTCCCAAATGGTATGGGAGCCTTGTCTATCTCGAACATACAGCAGTGATGGAGACAAATCTTTTGAGGTGTAGCCCCTCCCAGAAACGGCCTTATGTGCTCGAGGGCTTTCCCACTGAGAACCTAGGTAACCCATTTGGCTTCAGCAGACTGAGTTTCTTTTGATGAAGTCCCAGCACCACTAGTTCAGATGCTCTGAGATCTTACATTTTCATCTCCATTTAAACTTATGTTTTGCCCACCATAGGGTTGTATTAATTAACTTCTACCTTAAAGTCTTACATTGAAATATAATTGATCCTGATTGATGAGCTTTGAGTCATATTCCTGAGGTTTGTAGAAGAGGCCGGTGCCCCACTGACGTACTACTTGCCTTCCTTGTCTTTACTCTGCTTCTTGTCTCTGAGGTAAGAGGGTGAGCTTGGTGACCAAGAGATATTGTCCTTCCCGCCCTGATTTTTGGCTCAGCTTCACCTTTTCTTTTTGAGGACTAGGTGGACTACACCCAATACTTTCCCACTCATGTGTCTCAGACTTAATGCTGGTTTGTAATCCCCTCTCATGGAGCAGTTACCTGCATAGTACAGGATAACATGAAGATACTTGGTCCTAGGACATAGTCCTTTTCAGTTAAGATGATTATTCCATTTGAGTCTCATACAGATAGGAAAAAGAAGTAAGTCTTGCATGTATTCTAATATTCACCTCAGAGGTACCCAAGAGTAGAGTCTGAACCAAAGGGAAGGAAGGACTTTCTCTGAAGTCACAAAGAGTGTGATCATCAAGGCTGGCTTCAAACTCAAAGACTATCCACTTCCAGTCAAAGGCTGACTAAAGAACTCTTGCCAGCCATGGCTTATGTTGACCATCTTAGGAACATGGTATCATCTCATTCTTAACAACAGTCTCATGTCAGAATCATTATAACGGTTCCTTCACAGATTAGAAACCTGGGGGTTAGAGATGTCGACTTTACCCAGACTATTAAATGGTAGGCTAACACTGGAATCCAGAACTTTCATACTCAAAACCCTGATTCTCACACACCCAGAAAAAGTCAGTTTCATCTTTCCTTGTGGATCATGGTGATAACTGTATCTTCCACTTAATACCACAACTGAATAAAATGCTATCATTCTTTCATTGAAGTTTTGGTTTCTGCTCCCTCCCCCCCCCAGAGTATCAGGGAAAAAATATCTTTAGTGTTTCAATAAAAGCCAGGTCAGGTTCCCTTCCTTCCCCATGTCACAGCTTCACAATGCTTTTCTGCTAAATTTCAGAAGCCAAAGTTCTTCAGACCAGCTGCCTCTGATCTGGACCAAAACAGACAGTTTACTGTAAATGTGTTTGGGATGGGCCAAGGCTAGGAAGCACTCAAGGATTCGCCTTCATTTGGTAACAACAAAAAGCTTGTCCTCTAGCACCAAAATCTGGACTGAGACCTACAAAGCATTCCTTGCTGGATCCTGCTTTGAACACACTGGATTCTTGAAGGAACTCCTGTCAGATCTGCTCTGTTCTTCTCCTCCAGGAGGGCTTTTCACCTGACCTCTCAAGCTACACCGAGAACTCCCTGTAGCCCAGTTTTCCAACAAAAGCCTATGTCCACAGATTTTGTCTATTTCTCGGCCACATAATTTGGTGAGCAAGACACTTTGAGGACTGTCACATCCTACCCTTAGGTGGACCCCTGACCTTGTGAAATTCAACTGAGGAGTCTGCTCAGGAGGAAGTCCTTCACTGACAGGCAAGCTGAGGGCCTGAGACTGAGCGCCCAAGGGCTTGTGTCCAGGACTAGTTACATAAGAGAACTTCCAAGAGAGGACAGAACATAGTTTTCAACAAATAAATAAGGGGAAAAGGCTACACTCACTAGTGCCACAGCTGGGAAGCAACTATGTGCAATGAATTTCTCATGCTAACAAATCCAAGCTCTTTGGAAAACAGATGATGCACCCAGGGACTGGCACTGGGTCTCCTGGCAGGAACAGCAGAATTTCAGATATGGAAAGATATCTAGAGACTGTTAGTTTACAAACACTGCCGAGGGCCAGTAACCTGCTTTCATACTCTGCCTGGCCTGCCCTGGTGGATTCCTTCCATGCAGCCTTTCTATGAAATGACAGCAGGACATGCCACACAAGGCTTCTGCAGCCCACACTTTAGAGAAATAATTAAACAGTTTTTCTTAACCTCTTGAACCTTTTCATTTATCATTGCTATCCATTATGTCTACCTTCTTGAATCACCGAATCCTCAAACTGAGCTCTGGGGTCAAGGGTTTATTGTTTAATGGAGATAGAACATTTTGTAAATTGCACGAAGTCACAATGTTTATAATAGAAGCTTCTGCTGTACCGAACCTTTTCCATTTAACAAACAGCGCTGACATGTGTTCTTCCTACATAGCAAAAATCCGGGGTAAGTGCAGTACTGGCATGGATGTGCTACCAAATCCTTCCTGTAAACCAAGTGACATCTGCAGTCAAATAAAACGTTCCTTTCCCCAAATACCAGGAACTGCTGAAAGGACCGCTCTTCTTCCAAGGTCATGCTTAAATGAAGTTCTGGCTTGGAGAACACACAGTGAGGATGAAGAGGGCCAAGATTTTTGTCCAGTGCATATTAGCTGCTACAAGCCTTTCGGGACAACCTCTTGCTTCAAATATGAACATGTGTGTACATAGAACATTTTCCTAGGGTTTAAGCTTCAGATGGAAAGCGTCAATATTTTAAGAATGTACCATGTTAAAAAATATATTTTTGTTGTTTAAAAAAGAGAGTTTTTTTTAAAAAAAACTCGAATTTGTCCTTTTGAGTCAGAAACATATTTTCTTAAAATAAAGCAAACATCCTCAAAAAGGAACCCAGCCCAAATCACCCATGTATAAATACTTATGATTAAGCAATATAAATATTCTTCAGGAAAGAAACTTCCTCAAAGATTGGGAAGCTCTGGGGATGGTAAGAAGGAGCATGTAAGTCTAAGAACTTAACCCTTTGTGGCAGAGAGAAGAAATGAATATTCATGTGCATGTTGAATTCTTTGGGGGGTTTTGTTAAGGGATGGCTACATGCCACCTTTTGCAATAAAAAGGAAACTGCTGAAAACATTGTAAAGAGTGACTTTCCATGAATTATTAGCATAACTTTTATGTCTAGATAATTGGCTCATGATACAGGGTGTATCTTTGGCCAATTCTTTTTGCAAAATAAAACCCCATTCTTTACATTTTATACTCTTAGTACCTCAAGGATATTTTCCTGAAAAAAAGAATGTCCTCTTCCAAAATGCCATCATCACTCAGGTTTTTCTGACTGTCTCAAGTTTGAAATAAATTTATAGCAGTTGCTGCTATGCTTGTTCTGCACACTCCCTCACTTGCTGATTCCAACAGTCAGGCCATTTCAGATTAGCCAGCAGGTGTCACTGTGGGTTTGAGTGGTAACGCAATTGACCACACACACACACACACACACACACACACACACACACACACACACACACACACAGAGAGAGAGAGAGAGAGAGAGAGAGAGAGAGAGAGAGAGAGAGAGAGAGAGAGAGAGAGAGAGAGAGATATGAGGGAGAATAAGAGGAAAGAAATACAATATAAAATCAGGTTCTGAGAGGAAAATAAAACGGCACTAAAACGGCACTTAAAAATTCTGTGGCCCCTGTCTTTGGGGTCCCAGAGATTTTGTAACACTTTCTTCATTCTGAAAGTCCTAGGCGTGTATTGACTTACCTTAAAGAAAACTGACGCCTCGATTATCAACATTAGTATCACTGTATAAAATAACAACAGATATGAAGAAAGCTAAGAAATAAATTCTTGTAGCCTGTTCTTAATTGCTCAAGTCTTATCTGTCCATTTCATCTTTCAAAACTTTGTCATTACTTCATCTCAGACATGTAGAATGTCTCCTGGGTTTTGATGGGTCATAGACTCATGGCCCAGAATAAGGTTTTGGCTATCCCTAACCTCAGTGGTAAAAATAAATCCCACTGCTTAATTACATGAAGGGGTATTTGGAGCCCTTCTTGTATCTTCCTAGAATCTGGATTGTGTATTTGCAACAAAACCAGTCTATTCAGGTCATATATATCTTCCTGGATGCATGGAATTTCTTAATAAATAAAATTTCCAATTGGTAAAATTAACACATATTTCTTGAACAACTGTCAACCTTAAGAATGAATGGCCATAAAACCTCCCTGCACAGAGAAGTATTCACAGCTGGACTAATTTGAATAACAGGTTGTAAATTGATTTCTATTTTGACTTGGTAGAGGAAAAAAACGCCCATGTTATTGGTATGGAGAGCAGGCAATTTGGTAAAGAAGATACAAAGTTTGATATCCTAAAATAAAGCTTAACACATTGGTAAAACATTTTAGCCAAATTATAAAGAAAACAAAGCAAAAAAAAAATGTGTAGAAGAGAAAGCCCAGTGTTTCCATGCTCTGGGGAGTTAGTTCGTAGCACATACAGACTAGCCTCTATTCTTCTTACTGTCTCAGATCATGGTCCATCATGTCACCATGAGATTGTGGCATCTCATTGTCACAGGCTATACAAACCCAGGAAGAATAACAACAAAAATAATTTCAGCTATGTTGTAGACATCCTACAATTGCTTTGGGGTGGGGGCTGTAGGATGTAGGATTGAAACCGGGTCTCTTTGTTAGGGTTTCTACTACTGCAATGAAACACCAGAACCAAAAAGCAAGCTGGGGAGGAAAGGATTTATTGGCACTTCCATATCACTGTTCATCAGTGAAGGAAGCCAGAATTCAAACAGAGCAGGAACCTGGAGACAGGAGCTGATGCAGAGGCCATGGAGAAGTGCTGCTTACAAGCATGCATCCTGTGACTTGCTCAGCCTGCTTTCTTATAGAGCCTAGGATCACCAGCCCAGGGATGGCATCACCCACAATGGGCTAGGCCCTCCCATCAATAACTAATTTTAAAAGTACCTTACAGTTGGGCCTTATGGAGGCCTTTTCTCAATTAATATCTTCTTTCAGATACTTCTAGTTTGTGTGTTAAGTTAATGTAAAAACAGCCAGCACAGTCTCATTAGGTCATCCAGGCTGGCCTCAACCTTACAATTTTGCCTTAATTTAATCAGTACTGGTGTTATAGGGTATACTGCCATACTTGACACACCATGAAATTTCTATCTGATTTTAATTCTCTTATCTTCCTGTAATTATTTTTACTAGCTGAATATATCATTTAGGGCTGAATCTAATTAACAACTAGATTTATAAAGTTTAGAAGTAGAAAATAAAAAGATGGGTAAGTGTAGTAAGAGGTTTCTGGCCCGGACTTTCAGGCCTAGCCTCAAAGTTTAGACCTGCAGACCCACAGACCCACAGAGACACACAGACATTTACATTAATTTTAGGCTGATTGGCCTAAGGCCCAGGTATATAACTTGCTAACTCTTTACCCTTAAACTAACCCATGATTCTTATCCTGTTCAGCTATGGGGCTCGGTACTTTTTCTCAGAGCAGTATAGTTGTCCTCTGCATCTTCTAGCTTGTCTGGCAACTCTGGAGTCTCCGTGGCATTTCTGCTCTGTTCTTCCTGTTCCCGGAGTTTTTTTTTAGTCTGGTAGCCCTGCCCACACTTCTGTCTGCCTTTGGCCAATCAGCGCTTTTTATTAAACTCATCGGTGGGACAATTATTTACAATGTAACATCACTACAGGTAGGTTCATAAACATTTTGAAAAGTTATCTACAAATCATGCATACCTAGATACTCTCTAACTTAAGTTGCTCATTCACAAAGACAGATAGATATCTCTATAGTAGTCTAGTCACTCATTCACAAAGACAAATACCTCAATAGCAGGGTATTTTGACTCCCAAGATGATAATAAATTTCATATTTATCTATATCTCTACATCTATCTACCTGTCTACCTGTCTACCTGTCTATCTATCTATCTATCTATCTATCTATCTATCTATCTGTCTGTCTGTCTGTCTGTCTGTCTGTCTGTCTGTCTATCTGTCTATCTGTCTATCTATCTATCTATCTATCTATCATCTATCATCTATTCATCTATCTCCTTTATCCAATTGGAGGATAGATGCATCATTCATGTACCATCTTGTTTGTGTCTCAGAGATTAAGACTCACTTTTTACTTATGAGGTCTGGCATAACATGTAGGAATCATAGCAACAGGCACTGTAAGCAGAAGCAGCTGATGGGTGTGGAATAGAGAGCAAAGAAGGAAGAAAGAGAGATGTCAAGGTATAAAAATATTTATTCAGAGTAGCAGAGTGTCAACACAAATTTCTTTTCAATTAGGTGCATGCATCTGTGAGTAATGAAATCTTTGGCCATAGTTTTATTCTTTGGAATCATGCCCACCATTTCCATGACAACTTCTTAGACTGTTAACATAATAGTGATCACAACTTCAGCCACTAAGCCTTTTGTATACAATGAGTGCTATTGGCTCTTGATCACGTGTGACAGGACATTCAGATATGTATAAATGTGTGTGAATGCATGTGCACTGATTTGTGTGTTTTCCCAACTGGAGTCAAGCTGTCTATAAGACAGGAGCTGCATATTATGTGTTTTCTAACATTAAAACATTTTCTTTGGTGCAAAATGTTGGGTGGGAGTTCAATGAATCTGTTGAATAAATGGAAATTACAAAGGCTACTTTTGTCTGGCAAGCATGGGGAGTGCTAAGTTACTTTTATGTAGTTCATATAAATAATTCACTTCTTGTGGTTTCATATCCTGATGTGAAAATTATGCATTTACTGTGTTTTCATAGATATTAATGGTGGCTATTAAAAACAGAAATTGTTTCCAGGTTGGTGGTCTTCGGCTTGGGAGTAAATGAAAAAGACTTAAGGTAAATCTTAATTGTGGAAAGCATAAAACTCCATACATTGCCTTGTTAAAGTTTCACGGTGTGGATGCATGATTTTTTTCTATTTGTTTCCTGAGGAATAGCAAAAAATATACGAATTTTTCACAATTTCGGTACTTAATACATAAGAAAAGAAGAAATAAAGCATAACTGTACTGAAGCAATTTGTCTTAGTGGTATTTTCCTTCTTGACATCAAATATCTCATTTAAAAAGTATATGTCAAAACTGGACCTGTAAATGTGATGCCCTAATTTAAAAGTTTAAAGAATGAATGTTATATTTATGCTTTGGTGCAGCAGGTTTAGTTATTATAAGCCAAATGGTATCATGTTTCTGTTGGGAAAACATTTTAGGGCTATTTAAAAAATTATAGTATGAAGCAAATCAAATCCCTACATACAGGGCTTTTTTTTTTTTAATTTAAGGAGTAGAAGACAGTGTGAGGAAACTATACAGAAAAACTAATGTTTATGTATAGCAATTTCATTATCATATTTCCCATTTTTTTTTTGTCATCCAGGATAAACGCTGGGGACATGTCATGAATTCCTGAGCCACCATAAATCTATGAATGTCAGATTCTGTTTGTGGGTAAAATGAATAGATTTCTGACCTCTAAGCTTTCATTAGAACAAAGGACGTCCCTCAACATAATGTTTCCCTCTACAAAATACTGGCAGGGAGCCAAAGTATGCCCTTTGGCAAACCTCCAGTCTGGATGGCTCTTGAGCCTAGAGGATGTTCATGAGACTGCACTAGACTGATTCCTGCCCTTTGTAATGTCTTCTGGAAAGACCTTCCTAATATGTACCCTGCTGAGGGAGAAGTGGGCACATTAATCAAGAGCTCTTTGCAAGGAGCTTGGAACCATCACACTCTGCTTCAGAAGGGTCCCTCTCCTGCTCAGTGTGATGTACAGGACTGTCACAAAAATGCTGGCAGATGAATGAGACACAACCTGGCCTGAGTACCAGGATACAGGTGTAGACATCAGAGGACAGCTCTTACTGTTTGTCCCCTTCTGTCCACCATGTGGGTCCTAGGCGTTACGCTCCGGGTGTCAGGTTTGGTAGCAAGTGCCTTTAAATGCCAAGACATGTCAGTGTTCCATCCAACAAGCTTTTCTGAACATTTTTCCTTTCTCTAGTGGGTACTCATAATGTGATCTCTCCCCCCTCAGCACAAAGCAAAACACCAAAACCACATGAGTAATCTCCCAGAACTATTTGGGTAATACTTAAGCCCTTCGTGGGCTTAGGGCATTTCAGAATCACATTGGTATTATAATAACCAACATAATTGCTAAGACAATTTCTACATATGCTTGTGAACAATTACCTTTTAAAACTGGCAAGAGTAAGTTGAGAAGAAAAAGAAAAAGAGCCCCCAAAAGTGAACATATGATTTATTAGAATAGGCTGGGCCTATTCTGGAGAGAATAAAATAAAACCAGTCATTGCTAATATTTTTCTCTCAAGATTCAGATACATGAATGGTTTGGACTTGTTATAACACTTCAGAAAACGGAGTAGACACTGTAGAGTGATGTTTCTATTATTACCCCAGCAACCAGCTAATTCACCCAACTCACTTTTCCTCCATCTAACAGCATTCTCTCTGCTTAAGATATACTCACTGAGTTATCAGAGCCCAATGTATCCTTGGATGCACAGATTAAATACATCACATCTCCAGATCCAGTGATACCATCAGAGGTACAAAACAAGCTTCTTAGGTGATCCCAATTGCAGGGACACATTGTCTTGCACTGTGAATATTTGTTGGCATAATATGTAAGCAGAAGGCAGGTTTCTTGATAATAAGGGTTATTTTTCATTTGGGACTGTATCTCTACAATATTTAGTATGAATGGCCCAACTAAAAATTTGTCTGGGTGAAATTTGAAATTATTTCAAAGGCTTGCCATGAAGCAAAAAGATTCCTCTTTTTAAAACATAGATAGTGCTGAGTTACTCCTCTGCACTATTATTCATTTTGACATTCATGTGTTCAGGAAGTGTTTGAGCTTTACTTATTTGATTAACTTTCAACATTAGGACAAAGTCTGACAAGTGGGAAAGACTATAGTTAAACTTACTGTGATAAAGCTGACTGGGGCTAGTGACACCTGCCACCTACAACCCAGAATTTGGGAGGGGGAAGCAGGAGAATGAGAAATTCAAAATCATCCTCAGTAATAGCAGGTTAAAGGCCAGCCTGGGCTATATGAGACCCTGCATTAGGAAACCAAGTTAAAGAAATAATAAACTTACTATAATAAATCCTAAATAACAAAATATTGATAACCACATGTTAACCAGATATGAAGCAGATACCATTTCTGGGACCCATGCTCTGGATTTTTCTCATTGCTTCTGGCCTGTCTTTGAAGTTTTGTGGCTACTGGAATTCTTTTCATGGTCCTTCCTATGGGAGATGCTGTGCTATACTACCCGCTTCTCTCTTAAGGAATACAGTCCTTATCCTAAGAGATAGAAAGTAAGATAGTAGGAACAGATGCTTACCTATGATAATAAAGAGAAATGCCCACCTAAGATACTAGAGAAAGGTGCCTAACTAAGATAGTAGAGAAATATGCCAACATGAGAGAGTAAAGATGCCCACCTAAGATAAAGTTACCCACCTAACATAGTAGAAACAGATGCCCACCTAGGATAGTAGAGAAAGATGCCCACCTAGGATAGTAGAGAAAGGTTCCCACATAGGATGATAGAGAAAGGTGCCTACCTTAGTGCTCCTGCCTTCAGCAGGCATCGTCATTATATACTGTTAAGGTTCTGTCATGGCCCCATTAATGATTGAGACTAGACACTAAAGGCCTTACTCTCTTAAATCCAATTCAGGTGAAATCTTAGGGCTCAACCAATTCTCAGAATTGCCTGCAGGCCTCTAATATTCCCATTGAAAACGTAGGCAGCTTAACTCTCCCCTCTACTCAGTCCTGCTTCCTGCCATCCTCTTCCCTTTCATGGTTCATTCCTCTCAGTAGCACATCCAGTAGCCTCCTGTGTGCTAATCACCATCTCAGAGTTCACACACACACACACACACACACACACACACACACACACACTCACACACTCACACACACACACACTCACACACACATACACACACACTCACACACACACACATACACACACACTCACACACACTCACACACACACATACACACACTCACACACACACTCACACACACACACACTCACACACTCACACACACACACACACACTCACACACACTCACACACTCACACACACACACTCACACACACACACTCACACACACACTCACACACACACATACACACACACTCACACACACACATACACACACTCACACACACACATACACACACACATACACACACTCACACACACTCACACTCACACACTCACACACACACACACACACACACACACACACACACACACACACACACCCTTGGGTTCCTTGTTCCACTCCTTCTTTCTGTCACTCTCAATAAGAATAGTCATTCTAGCAAGCTCAGCTCTGTGAACTCCCACCAGCCAGATACCACAAAACTGGCTCCAAAATCACAGATGGGGGCCAGGCAGGTGTTGTAAGTTAGGAAGGCTGGGCATGAGCATCCAAACATGAATCAGTAGCTAAGGGCAGGAGCAGACAAGAAAACACCAGGTGATAGCAATTACAGAGATGGCAGTGTCAGGATCGAACAGACAAAATGGGCCAGAAGAAAGAGGTAGGCAGATAGGCTGTTACTGAGAACACATGGAAGAAAATGCAGCTACAACCTGGGTAAGCAATGCACTTCTTAGAGAAATATGGTGCCCACTTGATAGAAAAATGAATTTGAAAGTGTTGTATCTTTGTTATTAACCAGGTTTAATTCACGGTAGAGGAAATTATTGGCAGGACTAGAGAGAGGAATGACTGAAGTACTTGCTGTGGAATGTGAGGACTTATGTTCACATCACTAGTGCCCATTTAAAAGCCAGATGTGACATTGGTGTGTGCTTGTGACCCAGCGCTGGGAAGACAGAGACAATACAAGTCCTGGAGCCCACTGACCAGCCAAATTAGCTGAAACAGTGAGCTCTGTGCTTAGTTAGAAAGCACATCTTTAAAAATGAGATGAAGAATGAAATAGGAAGGTACTTGATGTCAGCCAACGTCTTCCACATGTTCATACACAGTCCAACACACATACACACACACACTCACACACATAGACACACTCTCTCACACACACACACACTCACACACATAGACACACTCTCACACACACTATCAATCACACATACACACTCACACACATAGACACACTCTCACACACACACTCGCACACATAGACACACTCTCTCTCACACACACTATCAATCATACATACCCACACTCTCACACTCACACACACACACACACTCTCAATCACACACTCACACACACACACTCACACACACACACTCTCAATCACACACTCACATAGAGCCAATAAATCAATAAAGAGATGAATAGATGGATAAAAGAAATAGTTAGCAAGATGAGTCTGAGGACGATGCCTTATGACATGAAGGTATATGTATAGACAAAGCAGTAACCATTCAGATCATCTAACTTCTTGAGACAAGGGGGAACCAAAGGAGGATCAATACAGCAGCCTGGAGCTGTGGACACTGTTTGACTCCATCTGACCTAGTAACAATTCAGTCTAATCATTTTGTCCACTGTCTGCCTTCCCCGTAGGAATGCTATGTTGCATTCCAGTATCTAGGACATTGACTAACAGAAAAGATCCCCAGTAAAAGCTTTGAATAAATTAAGAAATGACTTTGTCCCCAAATATTTGGGGATATAATACACTATGTTACTTAGGATTCTTCAATTATGAAACTCTTAATTTCATTTTAGATCTGATATACAAAGAAGAGAATGTATTGGCTCATAAAATTGGAAATAATAGTCTTAAACATATCCAGACCTAGGGGCTTAAATGATGTCATAGTGATTTGTTCCCTTGTTGTCCTCCCAAGTTGGCATTATTTTTAGGCAGTTTCCTTCCATTCGATTCTCAGCCTCTCCAGATTTATAGCGATGGTCTGGGAAACCTGCAGTGAAAACAAAGAACGTAGCTCAGATCAAAACTCTCCATCTTGATTGCTACTGCATCTACTTTGACAATGCCCAGGAACCTGAAACAAAGACTGGATCCATGTTGATGAACCAGATTGATGATGGGAGAGATGTTGTTCCTTGAAAGAGAATCTTGGTGTTTTAACCAAGATAACCGTAAGTATCTGGAATACTCATCTCTCAAGCACTGGATAATTCCAACAACCTCACAATCAGAGTTCTGTCTATTTCCTATAAGAGTGGGACAGGTAGACTAAGCATCTCACTTAAACTCTTGGGATGGGAGACAGAACCAGGGCCCAAGCAGTGTCTGTCTAGCTTACGGCATGCTCCTTTAACCTCCACACCATGCTCCTGGGAAGAAATCAGTGAATAAAGAAAATGTGGACATCTCCTCTACTTGGATGAGTCATGTACTCATTGGACCATGTTTGTAAAGCAGTCCATAACACTGGAGTCCCAGTGGCAAATGAGGAGTGAGTCACTTGGTAGGACATTGCCAAGAAGGTTTCTCTAACACTCCATCCCATAAGCCATTCCTTGATTTCTATGGAAATTATTTTCCACAATGGTGATGGCATCTATCATGTTAATTTTATTTCATTTAAAATCGATTTTTAGATCATTGTTAACATATTGAAAGAAAAATATCCTATGGTTGTTTAATAGGTGTTCATTTAGATAGTTGAATTGTGTTATATTTCTGCTATTTTATTTCTGATGCTCCAATTCTCTACTTGCTCACCACTCTCTAGTTGGCCACCTAGTTTCTAGTTGGTCTTTTAGATACTGAAATTGATTTCCTGATAAATACTTTTTTCTTCTGAAATTCTCTATCTCTTTGAGAGGAGTAACTTAACTCCTAAAAGGTAGGGAGCCTTGAGGACTCAAGTACTCTTTCTCTTTAAAAGGTCAGATAAAGTTCTGTTGAAGGGTGCCTTAAAGGACTAGAGAAAATAGAGACTCAGAAGTTAGACTTTTAGCCTAAAGAGGATGACATTGGTCTCAGAGGTTCAATGTCTGATGACTTCTGTTTTGTACCGTAGGGGTAGAATCCCATGGGGGGATGTAGGTTGTCCTCTTGGGCATACGGCTATTGGATGGGGTGAGCGGTGACATCCATTTCTGTATCTATTTGGTCCTACTCTGTCCCTGTAGAGTGAGACCCAATGTTACTGTTTTCATGTGATCTCAGCTTTGCCCTCCCCTCACACTGCCTCCAGCACAGATCTTCCTCATGCTTCTCATTATAATAGATCTCTCTCAGTCCAAAGTCTGAGATTCATATTGATTCTCTCAGACTGTGCATAAGCCCATCATTAGATCATTAGCCTTCCCTGATCTTGGAAGCTGTGGGCACAGGGATTTCTGAATTCTAGTGACCACAGGGCTTTCACAGTACATTTGTGTGTGTGTGTGTGTGTGTGTGTGTGTGTGTGTGTGTGTGTGTGTGTGTGTGTGTGTTCTTTTTTTTTGTTGTAGCTTTCTCATTTGGTTTTGTTTCCTTCTTATTTTGAGAAATAATCTTACTAAATTCCCAAGATTGACCCCAAACTCCATATCATCCTGTCTCAGGCTCTGTGTAGCTTCGATGTTTTCTGCCTTTTAGAAAATGACGATCAGAGTGTAGCCTATATATGCCTCTCCACTAATCAGAACAGCAGCTTATTCCTAATGCCCACTGTAACTGTAAAGACTTCCACAGAATGTCACAACACAGAAAAACGTAACATAAAAATAACTGTTTTAGTAACTAAGCCTAAAGCCCTGCTACTAAGGAGTAAGAAACTCTGGTTGTCAGTAATTCATATTCAAAAGTTATATAAAGGCAATGGATGAAGTTTAATGATAGAGCCCTGGTCTTGCATGCCAAAAGCCCTGGGTTCAATTCCCCACCCTGATGTAAACGGTCCTATAAAGCCAGCTGCTAACAAAGATATGAGCAGAGGGCTTATAGAGTAGGGCAGATGTTATGAAAAGCAGTGTGCGATATTAGGTATGCATCTTCCCTGTGATCCAGTAGTCAAACTAAGACCAAAAGACGTGGTTAGGTTGCTGATGAAAGAGAGCCATGAGAGAGACTGTTCAGTAATGCTATTTATGATGGAGCTAGACATGGCAGCTGGATGCCCATCTCTAGGAATAATGGATAAGCAAAATAGCAAAATGTTAGGGTATATCCTCATAACCATATATGGTCATCCAAATTAGTGCATTAGACTTATGTTCAAAAGCAGAAGTAAATGATAAAGGTAGAGAGTGAGTGGATGTGGTAGGTGATGTGTACATTTACTCCCAGCATTTGGGAGGCAGAAGCCAGGAATCTCTGTGAGTTCAGACCCATCTGTGTAGCTCCAGGACAACTGGGCTACATATTCACAAAACAAGAAGCTGAGCTCTTTCCAGAAGTAGTAATAGTAGTATGTGTGGGTGGGGGGGGGGGGGAGGGAATGCATGTGCCACTTGGCGGGGTGATGAAGAGGAGCCACACACTGAGGGTTGCCTTTCTGGGTCACTTTTACCTGACATTGAGAGGCAATTAAATCAGGAAGGTAGGAAGGAAGAACTCAGGTGCCTATCAGAGTGGAAGCTGGTGCCCCAGTGCCGCATTCTGCTCTCTTCCAGCCCCATGGCTACCACGAGGCTTCTAGGAGGCAGAAGGGAGGGATGTAGAGACCCAGATGGCAGGAGGCTTAGGGCATAGGGGCAACATACAGTTGCTCCTAAGCTGTGATCTGCTTCTATAGCAGAGGTTCTCAGCTTTCCTAATGCAGTTTTAATACAGTTTCTCATGTTGTGGTGACCCTTTCCCAATCATAAAATTATTTAATAACTACTTTATAACTGTAATTTTGCCTCTGTTAGGAATTGTATTGTAAACATCTGATATTCAGAATATCTGATTTATGACTCCTATAAAAGGGGCATTTGACTCCCAAAGAGGGTATGACCCACAGGTTGAGAACCACTGCTCTAGCAGCTAGCCAACAGTTTAAGTTTCTCTGTTTTCTGGTTTCTTGTATGTGATGTACTGAAGGGTCCATTCTGGGCCCTATTGTCTACAAAGCTCTCTCCTTGAAGGTCACCAGTAAAAATGCCATGTTGGCAGATGGTGCTCTCAAAACACAAGTTCTGTCTTTTCTTGTGGCCTATATTAGGAAACAGTCCATCACCTGCCTGACCTTGGACAAAATGCAAGAGAGCTCGGATCCTAGCCAACTTCCTGATAGACAGAGGCAGGCAAACACGCTTGCTCTGGACCTTTAAGACATTCCTCACTGGGATTCTGAGGACGTGAGGAGAAGGCATTGCAGAGAAAGCTGGCATGTTTGAAGACGTGTGTCTGAGCCCATTCTTCCATTCCTTGGGTGTTCCAAGGCATTGTGAAGAAAGGAGCCAAGGAAAAAGTAGAGTGTGTGCAGGAACCATGTGACCATTAGCTCCTCTCCAAAGGACCCAAATTAAAAGGCAAACACATTCTCAAATAAGTGGTCCTTTCATTAAAGACCTTTAAAAAAATTAGAAAAAAAAAAAACACTGGAGCTTCCTCCTTCCTGTTGTCTATCCTGAAAATTCCATGTTGCTTCCAGGGCTTTTCATCTCTTCCTTAGCAGACATGGGTTTTATTAGATCCAACACTATGATGGAATGACACTCAGTGTGCTCTAACAGGGGGAAGAAAGGGTTTTGAATCCTAATGCTGGGAACGGGGAGAGGACTCATTCCGTTAAGGACTTGCCACACAATCAGTAGGACCTGCAGATCCCCAACACTCATGGAAAACCTAGATGCACATTTAGAATCCTAGCACTAGGGAGGCAGAGACAGGCCAGCCGCCAGCCAGTTGAAAGGTGGAGAGTCAGGAAGGTACCTGATGTTGACCTCTGGCCTCTACATGCATGTTGCTGTAAGTTAAATACACCCACATAAACACACGCACATATCCATGTGAACACATACATACGCACAAATACGGCTTTCCCTCCTTCCCTCTCTCCCTCCCTCCCTCCCTCCCTCCGTCCCTCATTTTCTCTGATGTTGGACTGTACACCCTCAACTGACTTTTTAGAGTGTTTGGGTGAATTTTCTGCTGAAAGGCAGAGAGAGGAATCTTCCTGCATGTAAACTGGCATTCCGAGGCACATCATAGGGTCTGTGGTCAGATGGGCTGTTCCCTCTTCAATGAAGATCCGCTTCTCCATTGGTGATTGCTGCAAAAGGCCAGATGTTTTCCTTTAACCTCCTATTGGTTCTAACCTCCTTCAGTCTTTGATCCCAGCCCCACTTGAAAGTAACCTCTTATTTAGCTCCTCTTGGGTGGTCCTTGGCGGAGAGTTAGTTGATTCTAACTTCTTGTACAGTCTTTCCCATGTGCTTCCATGGTAAAATCCTACCTTTCTAATTGCTAAGAGGAAAATTGTTAATCCCTTTGATTCAGGGAGTAGCATAACAGCCACAAAATTGGCAACTTAATTGAAAAACTCAAAAATTGCAAACTCATTTTAGTAGCGTTTCCCTACCCCATTCTTTCCTTCAAATTTTTTTCCAAAATAAGATTAAATGAATTCTGTTATTTAAAAATGCCATTTCAAAACTATCTCTTTATCTCTCTATTCCAAGATTCTGTTTGGATTTCGTGAATGGTCTTAAGTATTTTATTGATTGTTACAGATCTGTTTAATGGGTTATTATAGGAAACAGTAACTGGACGGCAGAAGGGGTATGTGACATTGACTGATGGTACATAGAAACTCCCCCTGTCCCTGCTTTGCCATTATGTAAGGATAAACAACTTAAATTACTACTGTTAGATTCCAAGGCTTGTCTAGGCCACACATGTCAAATATCAGTGTGAGTTTAGAGGCTGGGCTATCCTACATTACAACTGGTATGTATTAGTATTCTCTTGACTTCATTATCAAAACTCAACCAAGCAAGCTAATTTTTTGAAAGAGACCTCCAATTTTGCTTTGGATTCATAAAAGCAAATTCCTTTTAAAAATTCTGAGAATAGAAAGGTTTCTGGGTTTCTGGCATATTCCATTGATCTTACTTATGAATAGAGAAAAGGTCAAGGGTTTTGCTTATTTGTTTTCCATAGGCACTCTGAATTTTCAAAGATTTGGAGACTTTCAGGGAACTTTTTAAGAGACACTTAATTTGTTACAGATGCATTAGCATATTGAATTTATGTGAAAGAATGAATGCCAGGCAAAGGATATTGGGTTCATTATTTATTAGTAGAGCTAGTCAAAACTCCCTTTTTAACGAAGTGGTGGCTTGGCTCCCATTCAAGATGCCATCTCTTAATATTGCTGTCCTCAGCAATTAGTGTACAATGAGAAGGTGGGTGTATCTATGTACAGACAATCATGGTGGATTCCAGATGATGCAGATCCATCTTGGCATTCTCCAGACCGAACGCAGCACTTCTGGGTAATTATCTCAGAATATGTGTGCCTCTCACTTTTTACCTCAAAGGAAACTCTTTAGTGAGGACTTCAAATTGTGCTGGATCTGAGTCCTTCTCTCTGTCAGGCCTCTCCCCTCACCATAACCTCCATGCTTTCTTTTCCTGGCACAAGGGACTCTTCCCACTGCCGCTGACTCATGACACTTCCTCCTCCATCATGGAAAACCACGGCATGGTCTTAAGAAAATACCAGGCAGGGCCCGCCTCTTCAGGAAAGCCTCCTTTCCTGATTGTCACATCCGGCTAGGATGAGCTCTCATGCTGCTGTTTTCTTCACCCCAGTTTCAACTCTACACTTGCTTATATTTTAGTTAACTGTCTCTCCATTCTCCCATTGTGAGAGCTCTGAGGACAGAGACAGGGGTGAGCTTGCCTACCCATATGATTCTAGTGATTAATAACTGGCCTTATGGTAAATGGCCAATAAATATCTGTGATGTGAATAAGTATGTGTGTGTGTGCGTGTGTGCGTGTGTGTGTGTGTGTGTGTGTGTGTGTGTGTGTATGTGTGTGTATGTGTGTGTGTGTGTGTGTGTGTGTGTGTGTGTGTGAGAGAGAGAGAGAGAGAGAGAGAGAGAGAGAGAGAGAGAGAGAGAGAGAGAGGAGTAATTCACTTGGCTGGTATTCAAGACCTCCATGGACCAGGCCAAAGGGCCAAAGTTGCAAATTCTGAAGCCTATGTTTCTAATTGTCTCTGCCAGTTTTTCCTAGATAAGTTTTGTTGAGTGATAAGGCTCACGGTGATTATCTTACCCTGCATTGACACATTCTCAGTTGAGACCCCTGTGTGGACATATTCATGTCAGGGAGCATAATTCTTGTTCCTTGACCTATTCTTGACAAGAACATGATCCCTGTCTTCCTGTATAGATGAAGTTCATTTTAAGGACTTGGAAACAGAGAGATAGCCCAGATAAGTAAAGGCAGGCTCATATAGCTCTTGGTTATATAACTTGTCTAAATCTCGGGAGCTCAAAATGTCTTGGGTCCTTCTCAGTGGCTACTCCCAAAAGAGCATCTGGCCTGCTTTGGTCGGAAACACAGTCCTGTGACATCAGCCATGCACGTTGCTAAACATGACAATTTTTGGTCTTCAATGTTGTGCAACAGAACGGAAAACTAGACCTTTGGTGCTGTGCCTGGTTACTCATCATTCCTATTGCCTTTTAGAACTTTGTTGAGCAGAAAGCTTCAACAGGTCCAGTTTGGCCCTTGGAGATGCAACTTACGGGGGCCTAAGAGTAGCTATTGTGACTATTCACGAGTAACTTTCACGTAAACAATTGCTCCCTTCTCTGAAGCTTTGTATCAGATTATTTCTAAGAGAACCCCAAATTTTTCTTTCACATTGTCCATCATGCTAGGAAAGGAAGACAAAATTTAGTGTTCATCTGGTGTTGTACAATATTCCCATTTAGTTTCACTATAGTTTGTCACATTTTAATGAACATTCTCATTAAAAAAATGTGGTTTTAGGTGATTTAACACAATTCAATATTTTCATCTTCTCCAATTTGTCTACATAGACTTTTTACTACTGAATTAAATAGGACTGACAACTTTTCAAAGTCTTATTTTGTTTTATTTATTTATTTTTTTGAGAAAGACTCATCTTTCTGCTGGTAGCTGCTGACTTATTTCTTCTCTATCACCAGCCCAAATTAGAAACAAAAATTGGAAAATCTCACACTTTTCAAATGAGTCCCTCTGGTGAGAAGGTTAAAAAAGAAAAACCAGTAACCACATGGCATATGATAGTGCTTGCAAATGCTTTAAGCACAGGTTTTAATACCTCTCAAAGGTTGGACCTATTGATTTATAAAGTTAGATGTGAATAAAATCTAAAGATAAATAGTGTACCATTAAAAAGTGAAATAATATTATTTTGATTCATATTTGACAATTTTTCACAAGAATGTTAAGCTCTAACATAAATATATGGCCTCCCCAGCTGTTCAAATAGTATGATTAATTAAATGGGCTCTGTCTGAAAGCTAACACTGGCTCTTGTTCTCAAGTTGCAAATATGTCCCATGTAAAGGAAAATAGGAAAGCATTCCTCTGGTATCTACTACATTCAAAGTATAGAATTAATATTGTTGAATTTCTGAAGTATTTCATGCATGTACAGATGCATGGTGTGTGTGTGTGTGTGTGTGTGTGTGTGTGTGTGTGTGTGTGTGTGTGTGGCAATTTTACCTGTATGAAAATCTACCTCTTGGAAATCTCAGTTATTTAGTATAAAGCCTTAGAACCTGTTAAAAGCCAACAAATCTTTCTTGAGGCCCATATGGAGGCTGATCAAAGTCCCTGCCACATAGCTCATGCATAAACCCAGAAGGAACACCTCCATAGACGGTTAGTTAGAATGCCTCTGCTAGAGGACTAAGAGCAAGGAGGGATACACTAGTTATTTTTCTTGTTACTGTGTCAAAATCCCTGACAAAAACAGCTAAGGGAAGGAGGGGTTCTTCTAGTTCCCAGTCTAAGGATGTGGTTGTCATGGCAGGGAAGAAGAGACCGAGGAGGCATGATGTGGCTGGTCAGTGTGTATAGTTAAAAAGCAGAAAGAGAAATGTTTACGCTCAGCTCAAGTTCTCCTTTCTTATTATGTATGGGACCTGGGTCCACAGAAAGGTGCTGCCTGCTTTCAGGATGGGCCCTCCCTCCTGCCTTCTGGAGAGGTCCTCACAAACAGTTCAGACATTTGTTTCCTAAGTGATTCTAAAGTCACTTTAGCTGGCAGTGATGGTGTATCTTTGCCAGTGGTTAGGAAAGCCATCGACTTTGGTAAATTTGAACTGGTAAGTCGCATCTCCCTTCTTCAGCAGTGTGGCGTAGTAGCTGGAGAAAACTATTGAGAAGAAACATTGTCAGGCATGTTCTTCAGACAACTCCATGTGAAAGGGACAGACTCCATGGGTGACCCTAGAAATCAAAGATTGGTCATGAGACCATTGCATTGGGCCAGCTCCAAGTCATTACTTAAAGTGACCAGTAAGAACATTCCCAGTAAGCATATAGATGGGCAAAGAAAATCCTGGGAGAATCAGGAATTAAGGAAACATAAAATAGAAGGGATTTGAGAGTTGCTTGGGTTGGGAGACAAGGCAGAAAAAAATCAGAGGTGTCTCAAGTGACTCAAGTTCTCTTTAGCAAATTCCTAGAGCCATAGATTGAATCAGAGACTCAGGAGAAGCAAATATGGGGTGGAGGAAGGCAGTGGAGTTGAGTCTTGAGTGTGAGGTACGCGTAAAATATTTAGAAAGAGGTGTCTGAAATAAGCAGGAGGTTAGGAATTGCATGATCCCCAGAAATGGGTAAAACAAACAGAACCACAGTGGGTAATGTCTACCAAGTACCAGCAAAGCACAGGCCTTCTCCTGCAGGAACTACGTGTTTGCTATTCATTGCTTATCCATGAGGCAAACCTTGTTTTAATTCATTAAAATAACTTCTTTAATTAGCTAAAAAACAGTTTAAATAATATCTAATTATCATAAAAATTCAGAACATAAACATGAAAAGTCAAGAGGAAAAAAAAACTGTTAAGCAAACAATCTTTTGATTTAAAATGAATGTTTATGGCAAATTAGAAGTATTTTAAATATACATCTAAAGGAAGTTGGTAGCTTCTTCACAAAAAGGGGAGAAAACATCAAAAAAAAAAAAACTTATACACAGTAGAACAGGAATCCACACTAGAAGAAAACACAATGAACCTTACCACAATCTTGGCCTCTTCAGCTAAGAGTTATCTGTCTCTCTACAGTAAGTAACTGATGCTAGCCTAAGACCAAGGGAGAATTCAATGTTGGTTCATATAATCTTTTAGGAAGGGGAAAAATCTAGATCCTACAGTACTTAAAATCAAAGGTTTTGCACACTGGATTAAATTGTAATGTAATCAATAAAGTCAGTAGGACCACAGGAGTTATTTCATAATAGTTCCATGCTGCTGGGTTTCATATTATGTCTCTAACAAGCTAGGTGGCAGAGCTTCCTGCTCATGCAAGCAGAGACTGTGTGCAGATGGAAATTCTACCAGCAGGGATGGAAGTGGAGTGGCTAGGATCTTTCTGCACCTTAAACGCTCCAATTGAAAGGAAATTGGAATCAAATTCTGAAATGAGGTCTCAATACGTCCTGGAAGTAAAGGATGAATCTAGTTCAAGGGAAATAGATTAAAACAAACAAACAAACAAACAAAAACAAAATCTCTCAAAATCACAAAGCTAGACTTAAACAAATAGAGAACTGCTGGAGAGATGGAGTTTGAGAATAATAAGTAGGAAGATATCAGAATTAATGACACATAGAGGACAGACAACATTTGTAGGGGAACTGAAGCCAAACGTGAAGATAAGGACTACCCTAAGCAAACAAATGAAAGCCAATCTCATTACTGCAAGCAGAATAAATCCTAAGAATTTACATAGAATATGAGAAAAATTAAAGGAGTTGAGAAACACATACATACATATATATGTATATACACATATGTATATGCCATGTTATAAATATAGATTAGGCATATATACATACAAATATAGCACAATATAAAAGAATAAGATTAGGTATTTTTCAGTGTTTGGTCACCAATAATCAAATGAAGGAGAAAGAAGTTCTTTCTTTAAACAATTTCATTAACCCTGGAGTATCAGCTTGGGGGGGGGCAGTCAGTTGCCTAGCAACAGCCCCTGCATGACCATCCCCAGCACTGAAAACATAATAACAAAGGGAATGACTTTATTGAAGAACACTTCATGTGTATAAAACATAATATCTAATTGCACAATTTGATATACCTGACAGCAAGAGGCGGCTTTTCTCAAATTTTGAACTGCAATGTCCACTATCACTGTGTGTTCTTATTATTATGATGTAAGTCCAGGCTAGCCCAGTAAGGCAAGAGGGGGCTACAAAAGACATTCACACAAGAAGGGGAGAAGACAACACTTCATGGATAAGTTAAACCCCAAGGGACCTACAAAATGTGGCCAAGAACCAACCGGTAAGTTTAGCAAGGTCAAACTACAATGTCAATTGCTTTTCAGAGATATTGTGTTCCTGTGTTTTAGCAATGAACAAGGGGAAACTGAACATTTAAAAAATGTAACATATGTATATGTGTATATGCGTGTGTACACACACACATACACACACACACATAAGGCCCGAACTCCTACTTTCTAACTTGCCAAAAATCTCACCTAATATAAACCTGTAATATAATATAAACCTGTAATATATAGCTGTAAAATTCTTGGAACCAAAGAGGAGAAAGTCTTCATGACCTTGAAGTGAGCAAAGCATTCTTAAATGTTACCAAATGCACAGCCCAAAGTGGGCATGAAGCAAACTCAGTTTCATCTAAATATAAAAGTTTGTTCTTCATTGGATGTTGAAAAAAAGGTTAAAGAATCAATCTCTAATATCTAAAGGATATTAGAAAATGGCATATTTGTCAAAGATCTTGAAACCAAAATATAGGGGGGGACCAGAAAATTCAGCTACAAGAAAACACATAAAATTAGGCAAATGTCTTAGACAATACTTCACAGAAAGGGATGGAAAATAAGCACATGAGAGGAAGTGTTAACCATTTGAGAATGAAGATGAAAAGCAGAATGGTTGCTGCTGTGTCTGCTAGAGCTACCCAATTAAAAAGAACTAAAAATGGCAAGAGTTAGGTACTGATCTCACATGAGTCCAATCTCACTTGTAGTCACCCAATCTAAAAATTTGTTTGCCAGCAGAACCATCTATAGGAATACTTAAAATAGCATTATTCAAAACCATGAAAACTAGAACCAACTTCAGATTACTTTGGTGTACAGACAATCGAATCAGAACATTCCTCATAGGTTCAAGTAGCAGGGCATTAATCCACAGGACAGTCATGAGTCTCAGACTCACAGTGCTAATTGAAAGAAACACAGCCTACCTTCCACACAGGCTCCTAAATCATCCATCAAGAAAAAAAGAACAAAACAAAACATAGACTTGCCTGCAGGCTCGTGTATGGGGATGTTTTTCCTCAGCTGAAGTTTCCTTTCCCTCAGATGACCCTCACTTGTGTTGTGTTGATAAAAACCTAGCCAGTAATGTGTGGTTGTGTATTTAATGGTAGCCATCAGCTAAGATACCTTGATTCTGTCTCATATAGTATCTTTTTTCTTTAGGTTTATTTTGACTTCCAGGATAATAATATACATCTTCTTCAGCAGGATTGTTTGATCATTTTACATAGTAGCCAGGTTTTGAGAACAAAAGCTTCTTGGTCACTTAAAACCTGACTTCATAAGTTCTAGAATTTCACTTCCTGTATTATTGTTCATCACTGTAGCAAAATACCAGAGGTGATCAACTTATAAAGAGAAACAGTTTACAGTCTTTAATTAGCTGGTTCTGTTGCTTTTGGGCCAGTATCAAGGCAGCATATCCCTCTGAAAAACACTAGAGCAAAGTGCTCACCTAATAGTTAGATTTGAAAGACTAAGGAAGGGTCTTTCATGGACATGGCCCCAAAGACTGGATTTTCTCCCATCAGACTTTACATTTTAAATGTTGCATCATTTCTCTACGATGCCGTGGTTTGGAGACAAACCTTTACCATATGAGTCTTTGAAAGATATTTATACAAACCACAAGACTACATGTGGTGTGAATGTGAATGGCCCACATAGACTCATATCTTGAAGACTTGGTCTCCAGTTGGTGGAACTATGTGGGAAGGATTAGAAGGTACAGCCTTTTTGGAAGAGGTGTGCACTAGGAGCAGGCATTGAGGTTTTAAAAGACTGGCATCATTCCTAGTGTGTGCTTTCTGTACCCAGTTTGAAGATTGAGATATAAGCTCCTAACTATTCCTGCTGGCATGTCTTTGTTTTACCATCATAGACTCTAGCACTCTGCAACCATAAGTCCATTTAAATGCTTTCTTTTGTAAGTTGCCTTGGTCATAGTGCTTTGCCCTAGCAATAGAAAAGTAATAATGATGCTTGCTTATACATATAAAGTAAAATTAAAATGGCTTCTATTATTTGATGGGAACAAGATCTCTTTACACATGAGAGTTCTTGGTAGATGCTGTAGGGACAAGCATGGGAAGCAAGATAAATATTTCTAAACAAGGTAACAGCATATCTAAAGCCCCTGACCTAGATGAATTAAAATGAAACCAAAAGAAAGACAGATAGCCACTGTGCCATTTTTAGATGGATGAGGCTGTTGAATAAAGTAGAATAAGATTATATGGGTCACGTAGGCTACTGTGGTGAGTGTGCTTTTAATCCAAGCCCGGGATGGAGCCACTGAAGATTTTTTTCTTTTTTAAGAGATTTATTTATTTGTTATGTATACAGTTGTTCTGTCTGCATGCTAGAAGAGAGCACAAGATATTATTACAGATGGTTGTGAACTATCATGTGGTTGCTGGGAATTGAATTCTGGACCTTTGGGAGAACAGCCAGTGCTTTTAACCACTGGGACATCTCTCCAGGTCTGAAGATTTCAAAGATAAAAGATAAGCTATGATTTGTCTTTTCAAATGGTGATATTTACTATCCCTGAATTGCAATATGCAGCAATCTAAACACGAACACAATGGTATCAAGGATATATCTCATTGCAGTTGAAGGTGAAAGCATTCAAGTAACAAATCTGCATACACACACACACACACACACACACACACACACACACACACACACACACACACACACAATTTCATTGGCACTACCAAGTTAGTATGTGTTGGGTAGTGTAGTAAGAAGTTGCTGGCCAAGACTAGCCCCAGGACTTTCCTGAAGCTGCTTAGCTCTGCCTAGCCCTGAGATCCAGACCAGCAGTCCCAAAGAAACACACAGAAGCTTATATTAATTACATACTATTTGACCTGTGGCTCAGGCATATTGCTAGCTAGCTCTTGAATTTTAACCCACTTCTATTAATCTATGTCTTGCCACACTGCCCACGGCTCTCCTGAATTCCTTTATATCTTCCTCTCTCTCCAGCAGCTCACAGTATCTCTCCCTGACTCTGCCCTTCTCCTTCATCTATGTTCAGATTTCCTGCCTGCTTCTAAGATGCATTGTCATAGGCCAAAACAGTTCCTTTATTATCCAATGATAATTTAGAGCACATAGAAAGACATCCCACATCAGGGCAGTAACACAATAATTGTTAAATAAATTATTTTTCAGTTCAGTGAAACTCAAAACAAAGTTTGAATGTCCTTAGAAAATACAATTTCTTTCTCTTCCCCTAGTCAGTTTCTGAAATATAACACAGTTGATTGTCTTTTAAGCTAGGACTAGAAGAATAAGTCTACTTCCTGGGACAAGATAGTGGTAGGTTGTAAAGAGTACACTGTGGAGGACTATTGTGGGATTATGTTCTGGTACATTGTAAATATTTGTCCCACCTACTTCTTTAAGAAAACTCTGATTGGCTAGAAGGCAGACAGGAAGTGTGGGCAGGACTATCAGACTAAGACAACTCTGGGAGGAGGAAAAGCAGAAATGCCAGGCAGATGCAGAGGAAAGAAGATGGAAATCCTCTGAGAAAAGGTACTGAGCCACTTGGCTAAACATGGGTTAGTTTAAGAGTTGAGAGTTAGCAAGTTATATGACTGAGCCGTAGGCAATCAGCATAAAAATAATATAAGCCTTTGTGTGATTGTTTGAGGCAAAGGGGCAGCAGGGCTGCAAGAGGGTCTGAACCTTGGGGCTAGGCCAGAAAAGCTGGACCAGAAACTTCATAATATAGACGACTATGCCTTTAACTTCATGGTCTAGAAGAGACTGAAGAATGATGGAGGAGCCACTTATACACTGAGCTCTCAGTTGGGTGGTACTGTGCAAATGATGACTGATAATATGTGTGGGTGCAAAAGTAACCCTAAAAACATGAAAGTCTGGATTTGGTTAGAAGCATGTCTGTTAGACACGTCTCTTCTCAGAAATAAAAATTACCATAATTTAATAAGCATTTCTGAGGGATGAACAATGTCAGAATCTGTGGCACACATGGCAGAAATATTAGTATGAGATGTAACAGAAATAAATTGAGGGATGGATAGCAGAAGATGGGATTCTGGGTCCATCGTGGCTATTAGCATGATATAGAAAGTCTAGTCATTTGCCCTTTATGGACATGTGTTTGCTGATCACACACTCTTCTTCTGGCTATGACATCAGGCTGTGGAATTTACAATCTCCAACAGCTCTGAACAAAACTTGCAACAGTGAAAATGAGGAAATGGATTTCCAGTTGATCCAATCCTATCAATGGCTGTGGAAAGTAAACAGCTCAGTTTTCTGAAAGTCAAAGTTAGTGTAAGCTTTGGCGTAAGGCATGGATTGAAGAGTCTTGCTTTCCACTTTGTTCTCATCTGTTGGACTAGGATGGTTGTGCTTATCACTACACACTAAAACTGTGAATTCCACTTTACAAAAAGATCCTATTTTCTGTTTGTGCTACTAGATGTTTCTGTGGCTGTTGGAATTGAATTCCACCTGTAATTATGTTGAGCAGCATATATGTTAAAAGAGAATGAACTTAAAAAATACTCTGCTACTGAGAACATGATTGTGTGATAAAGATAAATAAAGATCCCAACAAATGAGTAAAAGAAAATCCACCAGCATCTCTTTTCACTCTCTCAAGTTATTAACACCTTCCAGATGAAACATAGATGTTATTTGGATATTTTTGCCTCAATTTTTTTCCAATTCCATTTTGTAGAAACAATGGGTTATGAAATAAAATATATTTCAGATCTATGTTGAGATCTTTTCCAGTGACCAACAGATTTCTCTTGTTAACCTATTGCTTTGATATATATATATATATATATATATATATATATATATATATATATCTGTAGAAGCTACAACTCCTCTCATATTGGTGTTAGATATAGGTTTAGAAGGATCATTTACATACCAAGAATAAACACATGAGATGGAAGTCCCATTCAAGGCAAGGTGAACATAATGGCTCTGATCCTTGCCCCTATGGTTCTTTCAGTCTAACTAGGGAGATAAAGATCAGGCACTAAGAGGTGTGAGTTCAACAAAAGGCAAAAAGGCAAAAAGGTAAAAAAAAAAAAAAAAAAAAAGACCAAAACAGACCAAAACAAACAAACAAAAAAAACCAGAGAGCTGAAAACAGGGTAGGTGACACTGATCTGGAACTCATCAGGTCTTGGGGACAAAGAATAGGAAAAGCAGATTTGTTCCTAAGAGGTAACCTCGAAATCCTTGGGAGTTTGTGTGTGGTGGGTATGTCTTTGTGTTTATGGTACACCTTCAACTTCATCCTGAATCCATGCTAGGAGATGATCAGAATAAGGGTCCATCACTTTGCAGCCAGGCCACTCAATCATGGCTTCATCCATGTGCTGCTAGTCTGACCTGAAGAGACTGGTTGGGTCATAGAGAGTCAATTATTTACATGGCCAGCAACTTAGTAGCTGTGCATATATGATAAAACTCAATTAAAACTCTGGACCACTATACTTCAGGTGAGTTTCCTGGCTGAAATATGGAAGGGGGAGGTCTTGAGGACATGGATATCTTGCATTTGGGAATCTCCCAGAGCTACTATGCCTCTGTGTTGTAGATCCTGATTCATAGCTTTTCTACATAGCTAAAATTCTAAGTGTAGTGTTTCCTGAGGACTACAAGTTGTTCAGTTGAATTGCTGATCCTGGAGGAGACATGAGAATCCCAGGATTGGTAGCTGGTTAATCAGAAATACAGGTGGCCTGGTAACCTCAGAGTTTATGGCTGGGGTTCAAAGGGAGGGCAGCCTCATGGAGGACTGTACTCAGGACCTGTGGGATTTGACCTGGCTGAGTAGTAAGCACAGGAATTACATTGCAAAGCTCCTAATAGAAAATCCAGTTGGATTGACAAAATTAAGTCATACTAGGTCAGGGATGGGGGTGGGGTGGATAGACTTAAAAGCCAAGGTTAGACTTGGAGAGTGACTGTTATTTAAAGAACAACACTAGCTGAGATATACTGAATGTTTGGGTTCTTTCAGAAAGCATTTTGTAGGTATCGCCCCTGCAGATATTCTGCCCTATAGTATAGGATGCATTATTTTATTCATGAGTAATAAAAGTAAATACAAACCACAACAAATCAAACAACTTGACTCTTGGCTCACCTGAAATTTTCCAATTCTATTAACCTTGGAAAAATTGCAACTCCTTAGCCTAACTAGGGTGACTTCCCATCTCTGAGGTTTGGAGATTATATATGGTTAAAGTGTGTTCTGAAAAGTAATAGGCCATTAAAATCATGTCTAAAAGCAAAGTTGACTTGCATGTTCATCTACACTTTGAACAAATATTTAAATATCTGTCATATGCCACCTGTTAGGCTGGGCTTTGAAGAGGCAGGGATAATAGGATGTGCACAGTTTCCTCTTAAGGGGATGAAGCTAATACTACAGCATTGGAGTGATTCTCTTCTTATTTCAAAAGAGACTGCCATGAGGTAAGCAACCTGCGGGGAGCGGCTAGATCAAAGAGAGAGCAGATTATCTGCATAGGAGTGGAAAAGGCTGGGGATGAGCCTTGTCTCGGGGCTAGAAGAACAGAAAGTAAGTGGAAATGGAACATAATGGTCTGTGAGAGTCCAGTGACTTTGGCAGGCTGTAACAATCATGTAGATCAAGTTCCAGCAGCAGAATGCATGAGGACATTTCACACAATAAAAGGACAAAGCCATCACCCCTTTACATGTAAGGGACTGTGCACAGGCTTCACAGCCTAGTACAATAGACCAAAGAGTTGGGATAGAGAGTTTAAGAAGGATGTGGGAGACCACATAAGACAACATTAAACAGGACGGAGGCGTAGGCTACTGCTGACAGGTGGATCTCCAGAGCCACTAGGAGTCTGTGTTTATACAGATAATACCCCACTTCTCTAAGGAAGGGAACTGTAGGGAGAGGCCTCTAGGAAGATTCTGGTATTCAGCTGGGTTTGAGAAAATTCTAGTTTATATAATTGTTAAAGGATACAGTGGCTACTAAAGACAGAGGGACCAGCTGCTATCTGCAATTACAATTACCCTCTTGTTGTACCGACCTACTGACATGACATTATTCTTCCAGATGAATCAGTTTAGTTTCTATAGCAGTGGATTTACAGAGCCTTGTGTTGTCTTTTCCATCTGTGAATTTTTATCTTCAGCTCTTTTGTCTGAAATCTGGTTAGTTGGGACGTAAGATTTTTTTTTCTTTTATCTTTTTTCCCTATTTTTTGGGGTGTGTGTGTGGGAGTGGGAGGTCAGCTCTGCCATGTATGGTAAAACTGGTTGGATGATATTGGTGAAATCTCAAGGATGGGATGGAAGGTAAATTTTAACCATTAAAATCATTTGGACTAACCAAATCACCAAGAAATCACAAACTCCAGAGTTTTGTTTAAAGGGGAGGAAACCAGGCCAGTGGATGTGCAAATGAGACAGGCCACGAGTTGCTGGCTCTTGTTCACTTTGTAAACAAAAGCAGGCCTGAATTCAATCAAACATTACTTGTTAAAGTAAACTAGCAAAGAGCTGGTGAAAATTAAAGCAGAGGATGGTTTCAATAATTTCACCCTCCAGCTTTAAGCTAATATATATATATATAAATATAAATATATATATATACATATATATTCTACTACCCACCGCCCTATTCTGTGGGGCATGTCTTTCCTCTCAAAACACTTTCCTGAGCATTAGACAGCATCTCAGTGGGGTTATTCCTGTATTTGAAATGCTTCCTATAGAGCTGGGTTAATGGCCTTGAATACTGCCTCTGTCGTTTGGTGATATTTTGGCAGGCTTTTCCAAGCGAAGAAAGGGGGCCCAGTAGATCAATCTAGCCGAAGGTCTAATTGATTGACAAATAACACGTATCTGGTTTGCTGCACTTGTCTGAAGTGACACTGGAGATTAGTTATTTCTGGAGTATTCACTTTGGTCTTTAGTCTATGCAGAGCTGTTGAGCTTGCCCCTTCAAAATGAACAATGCCTGAAGGGTTTTGCTCTATAGAATGCAGGTGAGTAGGCCGTAGCTTCCACCACCTGAAGCATTCTGTTGAGGTGACAGGTATAAAGTTTTGATTCGTAGAGAGGAGTAACAGACACAAGTGACTGGGTCATGCATGTATGTAGAATTTAAGTTGGGGTAATGTGGTAGATGGGGGTTCATGCAGAGACCCAGATTCTTCTAAGTGTTTGGGGAATAGACGTAGCTGCCCAGCTGTCCACCCGGGCCTGCCTAAAGCAAGCCCCAGACCCCTTCTACCTGTGAACTCTAGTGGCATTCCAGAACCTCAAGACATGTTGATTCATTTTAGGCCTGGCTTGTCTATTAAAATTCTACCCACTGCAGGACTCCAGAGAGTCCTCCTCAATTTCTGTCTCATTGTTTTGCATTGTTGACAATGAGGTAGACACAAAGTATATTTAGCCTGAAAGACAGCACACGGCATGTCATAACAGTGTAGAGCAGGCGTGGGGAAGCAAGCCGCTTGCAGGTGCAAAGCACTCAAGTGAAACCAGAGTTGGAAGAAGCTCTTTGCTCTGGAATAGACTCCAGGAGGCAGACCTTGGCTTGGCCTCTTTGAATCAACCAATGGCATGGAGGAAGCTGCAGCTTCTTGCCCTGGCCTTGTACTCAGGTGTATTAGCTGGTTGTAGAATAATCACCCTGGGGTGAATATAGAAAAGTTCCCTGCCCAGCCTGCCTCCTTGGAGATTTTACACACCTGAAGTGGATTCACTCAGAGCTTAGTAATGACTGGGAAGCAAAATAATTACCAATTGATTGTTAATAATTACCTATTATAGTTCTATGTAAGTGAGTTTGAGAAAGCCTGTCTGCAATTTCTTCTGGTCCCATGAAGGAATCCCTTCATGCTATCATGGGTGTAGAAGCCATGAGGCCCATCCTTTTAGATATCATTGTGGATGGGAAGAGATCTATCTCTTTTATATTTGCTCTTGAAGGCGATGGCTTTGTTTTGAGGACCCCCAATTTGTCATCTTCTATCCTGGTACTTGAAGATGGCTTCGACCCAACAGTTAGTAAAGTGATGGTGCTTGCAAAAGGTATTTGGCCTCCCATTCTCCTAGCAGAGGGAAGGAAAGTGGCCTGTGGGCACTCTGCCCTTGATTCCTGCCCTCTCCGGGAGGTCAGGACCCCTGGGTTTCCCGGTGTTAAACCTCAGCTTTTATTCCTCTGTGTCTATCACATTGCTGAGAGACTCAGAACATCACTTTTTCTAATGTACATTGTTTGTCTGAAAACACACCTGGAGAGCTGCCCAGTTGGGGAATGACTTAAATTACAGAAGAAGCACAGCTGTCTGGGAGAGCTCTGGGAGTTCATGCAATGAGCCTACAATTTATTGAGTAGGGTTAGATGCTTATTGCCTATGACACTTTAAATACCATTACATTGAAGTTTATACAAGAAAGTCCAAGTTTAAAACTGGGATCTTAGCAGTAACAGCTGGGCCATTTGTTTATGTGATGGGCAGGAAAGGGAGACTTCTGAAATCTTTGTGTTTGGCTTCAGAATTCTGTTTGGGCGGGGGCAGGAGAATGCAGTCCATTTCAGATTGTCAGGCCGTACTGAACAGCGCCAGCTAATTCGTCCCTCATGTGAAGACCTCTGCCAAGCTTCCTCTTGTGTCTTCACACCTGACAAAGCCATGCTTGAAATACTGTAGCCCACCTCAATGATGGCTAGAGTTCCGTCCTCACTAGCTAGCTCGCAGCTCTCTCCCCCAGGCAGCTCACATTCCGCATTTTGTTTCTAGCATGAAAGACTTTGTTTTAAATCATAATAGCAACCAGGCTGTAGTCACATTAGAGCACACATGGAGAGCTCGCACGAAGTCATGTGTTTTGGATTTGACATTCTGATTTATGGTTGTGTGCTCCAGTTACACAGCTGCGAGCTCATTTTCCGACAAAGATGTTTTCTATTTTTCTATTACTCTGCTTCACCCAGTCTTTATGTTGGGGAAAATGAAAGCCACCAGGTGAAGTCATAACAGAAGTACAAATGTTTTCATGTTTGGTTTGGAGAGTGTAATAAATAGTGGATACCAGCATTCCAAACCAAGCTTGTTATTTTTGAACAAAAGTGTAGAGGGAGTGGCTTACTTAATGTAATCACAAGTTAAAGAGATCCATGGGAATTTGTTTGTCCAACCCAGAATCACCCTACAAACTTTTGGTACTCATCACCTGATACCAATTTCCCAGGGAGAAAATGGATGGTAATACTCAATTTTAGATATGTAAGTGAACCCAGCTTCCTCTTTCGAATGCCTCTTTTCCCAGCTCAAGAGGTTCAACATTGGGAACTTGTAAAGGCAGCCTTTGCCAACCTGTTCCTGAGGGAAACGAGGGTAAAGACATCCGATCACATAGTGGTGAGGGGCAGACATTGGACTACCTCAAAACTTCTTTCCTTGCCATCCAGTACTCTCCCACCATCTAAATGCAAGTTGTGGTGCTTCCCATGATCAAATGGGCATCTCTACAATAACACTAAACAAGATTTCTATTAGTGGGAGGAAGAAGACCATTCCACTCATTTCTAGTCTATTGTTATTGTTACAGGTGGTGAAAACCAAGCCTTTTCCAGGCTCACCAGTATATATCACATCATTATCTACTTTGGTTTTATTTTTGAAGGCTATGACCAGCACAAAACTATACCAATTTTGAACACATATGTATCAAGATTTGTACATTATACTTTTTAAAACACTTCAATGAATCCGATTGGCTATAGTTGCCTCATATCAATACACGCTCGATGAAGAGATAAGCTACATAGGAAAACTATGTGTACTTAGCATAAAAACATGCTTCATCTAAGCCATGTGACTGATGTGAGAGTCTCCATGACAACAGGAATAATCCTAGAATTCTGTATTACACTACCTGTTTTCCTGTTATAAATTCAGACTTGTAAAAAATATATTTTTGAAATTTTTAGTGCTCAAACTCTATTTAACATACAATGAAAACCTGGAGCCAGATATTGGGGAAAAGCTGGAATATCAGAAACCAACCACAGCCACCCAGCCAACTCCTCAGGCCTGTCTCCAGGACCCTCCAACCGAATGCCTCTGAGTCCTCAGCCAAAAGGGAAAGAAAGTCTCTGGCAAAATTTAAAAAAAAAAACAAAAACAAAACCCTCTTCCCTTGCGCCGCAAAGGTTTGGGTTGCCCCATGAATGTGTACAGGAACATGATGAGTACACATGTGGAGCCCAGAGGTTGACATCAGGTGTCTCCCTCCACTGTTCTTCGGCTTATTCTTTGAGACGAGGGTGCTAGCTGAAGCTGGAGCTCACTGATTAGCTAAGCTGGCCAGCCAATGAGCATCGCCATTGACCGTGCTATGGTGAGAGCATAAGGAATTAGTAATTACTTTCTCTTTCTCTGCGTTTTTGTTCTCTTTTTCTAACTCCCCCTCCCCATATTCTTTCCTCTCCCTCCTTCTTTGTTTCAAGGTGAAAACCTGGAGCTTCTAGGGAAGTTGACTTGAAGACACAGAGGAGGACAGAGAGAAATCCCTTCGGCATGAACTAAACCTTTGAGTCGTGCTTCTGCTGATGGCAGTCTCGCTTTAGTCAAGTGAACATATGTTAAAAATCTCGTCTGGAGGCTATTCGCACGTGGCAGAGAGAGCAGAGAAGCAGAGAGGCAGACTGCTCAGTGTGGCCTAGTTCTCATGACACCTCCTCAGAATCCCAAGTCTGTGTAGGAAATCCTCCATCTCCTAAGGAGGATTCCTGTATGTCTGGCACACTGACAACAATAAAACTATACCAATTTTGAACACATCTGTAACAGTGATAAAGATGCCAATGGTACCGTCCGTTGATGGCTAGAGTTTGGGGCAGAAAGATCATTTGGCAGATGCTGTAAGAAGAAGCTGAGAAATGTGCGTTTGGCTGACAAGATAAACCAGGACAAGAAAATATTGATTCAAAATTTAAAATTACCGTTGTGATGTATTTTATTAAAATATTTATATGTGGAACTTTAGAATATGTCTACTTCTTTCCATTTAATATTTTAAAGAACGCCTGCTATTAAGATTTTTTAAATTTACTTATTTATGTGAGGAGGGGCACATTTGCCACCACATACATATGGCGTTGAGGAAAAGCAAGAGACTATTTTCCCTTCCCTCCATGTGGGTAACAGTGGATGTGCTATGATGGGCCGTCTTCATATTCTTACTGATATTATACACTGATTAGAAGGAGCTCAGCAAAGAGCTGAGGAGGCTTATGTCGGAAGGCCCTATATTTGCTTATAACTTCCCAAGATTCTAGGAAATTTGATGTGTAACTTTCTGTTTGTCTTCCCAAGGGCCTCCTAAAGGGGCATAAGCCTCAGACCTCAATAGCACAGGTAGCATGTAGCTTCTGCTCCTTTCTGAACACAGAAGCAAGAGAAACAAAATCCACTTTAATGTGACCCTCCAGTCATGGAGACCTTTCCAGGATAAGAGTTTAACATTCTCTTTTTCCCACAGGCTAAGAACACAGCATTCAGAACAGCACCTCCTACTCACATGAGAGACAAAGAAGTGAGGTGCTGGGCAGCCATTCCTGATGGCCAGACAGAACCACGGGGCTGCTCAAGCAGGACTCCTGCAGCTCATCATCAGTCCTGGGAAGTGGGGAATGATCCCAAAGGGTAAGTGCAGCATGTGAACGTGATACGACCAGGCAAAGAACCTGTGCAAACAGGAAAAAGATGAGTCTAACCAGGCCACACTGAAGCGTCATCTTCAGCAAGCTCTGCAAACGTCCATATCGGTCTTTCCTAGGAAGGCTTGCAGTGGCACCACCCCTGATTCTGTACATCATCTGCAAAGGCAGCTTCAAGCTAACTGTGCCACACCACCAATCTGCCTTGAAACCTTTAATTGTTGATGGATACCGGAAGTATATTAAAAAGGCATTACCAACTTTTAACTTTGGAAAGCAATTACAATGTAAGACTTCTAAACTGAGTTATGTATATTAAAACTCTTTATAGATAATTATCTGTAGTGTATGTTATCTGCATATTATCTATATATTATTATATATTACCTGTGTCTGCCTATTACTATGGCTTGAATATATAGATATTTACTTACTCATCTCTTTATCGATGCAGCGTCTCTATTGCTTTCAGTACTGTTATGAATATTTTATATGTTCATTGTTTACTTGTGTCTGGATTTCCCTAGGACAGATTATGAAACAGTGCAATTGAACTTAATAGACTTTCCACCAAAATGGAAGCTAACTGACTTGTACGCCAAAGCAGCTGCCCTGGGTTACAGTTTTTTCACGTGATAGCCCCTAGTGACCTACCAGGCTGTTAACACGTACTATTATTGATTATTTTCACTAAACTAACTAACTAGCCGATGCACCCACTCACCCCTTGCCTAGATACACTTACCAGATCTAAGTTAAACGTCTTTTTGTTTACACACTTCTTTTTAGCAGCTATTCTGGTCTCAAACCTTTGTGGGTTAAATGATAAATCAGATGTGATTCTGACCTTTGGGTATTTCAGCAGTTAACGCTTACTGATGGGCTGAACAACACAGGTAATGCAACAGCTGCCTCAGAAGGTGAAGGGCATAGGCATTGGGATAGCCCAGAAACTTTAGGAAGAGAAATCTATGGGGATCTTGGAGCAGCTTCAGAGTAGGTGGCTAGGGAGAGATTAGAAGTCTACAGGCAATGAGCGGCCCGGGGAGGGGGGACACTTTAAAGACACAGGCTGCGCTTTTCCTGGGTACTGAACCTGGAGACGTGGCTGGGTCTAGGATGGACACTGTGCTGACTAGGTTTGCCACTGTGTGACAAAAACCTTTCAGCTTGCTTATTTAACAAGTGATCCCATCCGTTTCCCAATGACTGGAATTATAATATCTGGTGTGGGTAGCCTAGAGGGTTCCGTTTTTAATGTCTCCAAGATTCAATTGTTCTTAAAATATACAAAATTTTAGGTGGTGGTGAGCCTTTTAAAAACCTGTAATCTTCTTGGAGGAGGCTAAATGCATCAGATTCAGATTCAACTGTTTAGAAAACACTGTGCAGTTGGTTGAAGAAAAGAAAGGGAAAATGGCAGAGCAGAATAAATGCTCTGCTGGCGAGATGCCCTTGGGACATACTGTCCCGGGGACTGCTCTACCACCAGCATGTAAGCTGCTCAGAGCAGCCCCGTCAAAAGCAGGGATGCATTAGGACCATTTAAAACCAATATTAGCCTGACTGCCCTTTGAAAGAGGCATAATTAGGAATGTAAAAGCCAGGTTACCTCTGATTAGTGAGGAACAGAGCAAGGGCGAGCCCATTAGAAGCTACTTGTAAGACATTGCCACTTTTAGGAAGTTGCTTTGATGACTTTGAAGGGGGAAGGATGGGGAGAAAGCCAGCAAAACCAGTTCCTACTTCAAAGACCCATCACAGTGTTTATCTTTCTAGGGCAATACACTTAATGTTTTGAGTAGCACTAAAAGAAACCTTCAATTTGAATATGATTGATTTGGCCTTTTGCAGGTAAGTTGGGGAGTAAGATTTACTCCATATTATAAGTCAGTTCAGTTGTGGAGTCTTTAAATTTGCCTGTCTGTATTTATATTTTTTTTTACGTAATTCCATATACTTGTATGCGCTTTCAAATACATTAGAGATGCCATTGCTGATGCTCACTATTAGGAAGTGTCTGTGACAGGAGTCTCCTAGTCTCTATTTAGAAATGAAACAATGCTAAATGGCTTCCTTTAGCAATACTAGAAACCAGATTTTTCTATTCCTAAGCCAGGATTGATCCTTGAAACTCCTTGAAGAAAACTAAAACATGGTGGAGATGCACCTAGTTTAGAGAGACAATTGTGCCCTGCAGAGACAACATTTGGAGAGATACTGCTGCCTGGGGTGGAGAGAAGCCACATAGAGAGGATTCTATCTGTCTGCCTGTCTGTGTATCTGAGAAGGAGAACATGGTTCAACAGAAAGAGGCCCACAGCTTGACAAGCCTAAGAATCTCCCTGCTGAGAGAGCTTTAGGTACTGAAGTACAGGATAACTTCCGGTTCTAGAGTGCTGAGCTCTGAATGTAACAGCTGTTACCATTGTCTTCAGAGCAGCTGTGAAAGTTTACAAGGTGACCTCAAGATCAAGCCTGTTGATGTTCTGATGGAGAGGGTCATCACCCTTCCTTGGTACACCTCTGTAGTAGGAGGTTTCTATGCTGGACTTTCAGGCCTAGCCTCAAGGTTTAGGCCCGCAGACCCACAGACCTGCAGAGACACACAGATGCTTACAATAGTTTTAGGCTGATCGGCCTAAGGCCCAGGCATATAACTTGCTGACTCTTTACCCTTAATCTAACCCATGACTCTTATCCTATCCAACATGCGGCTCGGTACCTTTTCTCGGAGTAGCATAGTTGTCCTCTATTCCTTCTGGCTTCTCTCTGGCATTCTGCTCTGTTCCGCCTGTTCCTAGAGTCTTCTTAATCTGGTAGCCCCACCCACACTTCCTGTCTGCCTTTAGCCAATCAGTGCTTTTTATTAAACCAGTGGGTCAGACCATTATTTACAATGGAACAGCATAATCCCCCTATACACCTCCCTTCTGCTGAATGTAATTCTGCCTCAAGCTTACTCCCTTTGCTCTTGCCCTTGTTCTCAGGTCTAAACTCTTGGTCTGGGGAAATGATAAGAGGTTAACCAAAATGGGGATGAGACACTGATCAGGAGAGCTATGAGTTGAGGTGAAGCTTTTAGGTGACACGCCTCCTTTGGAGGGTATCTGAGCTCCTGTAAGTAACTCCTGCCCATAGCATAAGCTCGCCCATGTTCTCTCTGTTAGTTAACAACTCAGTGGCTTGCCAAGTTGGCCTTCGATGGCATTGTTCTTTGGCCTGTTGTTGTTGCTCCTTCTGGGGTGACTGGAACATGCACACACCTCTCCAGGTACAGTTTTGGCAACACTTCCCCATTCTTTAGTAGAGGACAAATAGCAGGTAGTAATATGAACAGTCACAGAAAGTCCCATTGATAGTAGAAAAAGGGCCTAAGAGAGTATCGGGGAGAAATTATTTGCAGTAGGCACATTCTGAGATACCATAAAGGAACCAGGAGTTGAACCTGCATGATCTTCCTGCCAAGAGCTAAGCACCACTCTGTGTTCACACTTGAAAACTGGAAAGTCAAAGTGTGTGTGGGTGTGTGTGGGGGGATATGTTTCAAATTTATTAAAAACAATCTGAGATATCAGAGGACATAGCCATCTCTTCATTCATTCATTCATTCATTCATTTATATTTATATTTATTTATGAGACAGAGTTTTCTGTGTAACAGTCCTGGCTGTCCTGTCACTTGCTTTGAAGACCACGCTGTCTTTGAACTCACAGAGATTCTCTTGCCTCTGCTTCCCAAGTGCTGGGACTAACAGTGTGAGCCATGGCTTCTTCTGCCTGCTCTGTCTTTCTATGCCTGCCTTAAATACCCTCTTCACCCAGTTGTTTCACATCCAGGTTAGGATTAAAGGTGTGATACCACCACTGCCTGCCTGGGAGCCTGGAACTCTTTCTATAAACTAAGATGACCTCAAACTCAGATTTGATTGGATTAAGGGCATAGGTCACCACTCCAAGGATATTCCCTGTGCTGGGATTAAAGGTGTGAGTTACCACTGTCTGATCCTCCTAGACTTACTGTGGGTAGATGCCTCTGATATCTCAGACTGGGGATATCTTCAGACTGTTTTTATTAAATTTGAAACATATCCCCATGGGGGGGGGTTGTGCAGAAGCTTTATTATTATAAAAGTGGTCTCTTGGAGATGCTCTGAGTTTACATTTGCAAGTTGCTTAAAACTACATTCTAATCTAAGAAGGGTATGGAGGGAAGTAAATGTGTGGTAGCAGCCTGATACTAGATGGGGAATTCATGGCTAGAGCCATGTACAGGGCTTACACCTGTGTGTGAATTCCATTATATAGTTCTAGGTTTAATAACAAGTATTACATCAGCACCTTGATATTTTCAAAATGTTCTTGATTTTTTTTGAACCAATATGAATATTCATGTAGGCATCACTTCCAGTTCTGAACTCATACATGAAACTAGATTGTGAGGGGTTGGTGATTTCAGCCTGTTGGCACTTCTTTGGAGTCAAACCTGTGCCAGTTTTCCAGTGTTGCTAGAAGGAGCCACTCTGGGAAGGACCAACTGTCTTACACACACAAAAGTCTCAATCTGCGCTGTTCCGCCCAGCAACTCTCTCTGGCCCTTTAGAGATCAGAACTTTTGTTGCTTGGCCCCAAATCAACTTTGATTAATCACCAAGCCCCATTCTCTAATAATTTCATCTGGAGAAGACATTGTGGGCTTTTGTTTTGCTTTTTTTGTTGTTGTTTTGTTTTTGGTGTTGTTCTACTTACCCAGGAGCATGTATTACTTTAGATGTCATTAAATAAAAACCATGTTTCCCCAGAAAGCTGGCTGAGGCAGTCGGCATGAAAATGTGCTTTCTATGACTGACCGGCTTCTGAAACCTAGTTGAGGAAGTTCTTGCTGATTGGAGAACAATACAAAAGTAGAGTTTAAAATTCCATCCTTTTTTCTTTCCTGTCTTTAAATCTCACTTGTCATAAAGTATTCCCCAGGTAATAAATGGGTTTATATATGAAGGGAAGTTCATAACAATAACTTTTATTATTTGAGTAAAGCAATTTGTGTGTGTGTGTGTGTGTGTGTGTGTGTGTGTGTGTGTTGTTTTTGTCTGTGTATTGCTGGATGGGGGAAATTAAAACCAGAACATATGGCTTCATAGACCAGCTATGATTTGCTTTTTAGAGATATTTGTCTAGGAAATAAATCTTGAAAATCAATATTAATCTCTGAAGAACTCCTAGGGTTTTCAATGAATGTGCAAACACGGTTAACTTCTGCTTTTGTTTTTAATAAAACCAGAAGAATCAAGAGAGCGAGGCTCAGGCAAAGCCTTGCAAAATGAGCATTAAAAGAAACAGGTTGTCCAAGAGAAAGACTTGAACACCTCCCCACGGACCAAAGCACACTTGTACTAAAAGTGCCAAAAGGTGCCACAGAACTGTATGAAACAGGATACAAGGATAAACTAGTGCTATGCAGATGACCAAGGTGTGGGTTTTAGAAGAGCGGGATCACTTTGAGTTAGGATACTTGGAAGAATTTGCATGGACTGCCAATTTCAAGTATCATAAATGTAGTTTTGTAAATGCCTATGTTTGCACTTAGTCACCTGTCTCAAGCCTAGTTTGTATATTCTACTGGCCTATCTGGTAACAGTGCATCTATGTGTCTCCCATTTTATAATCAGATTTTAATTATAAAAGAAATCCATCATAAAATATTTTAAAAGGACATAAAGGAGAAAATGTCCTTTTCTACCCTGATGACATTTTGCTGCAGCTCACTTATCTTTATTTTATTTGTGTGTGTGTGTGTGTGTGTGTGTGTGTGTGTGTATACCCATATGTGCCCATGTGGAAGTATCCCCCTCCAACATTCACCACCTTATTTTGGGAGAACAAGTTCTCCCAGTGAACATGGAGCTCTTGGGCAAGTTAGATTGGCTTGTCACTAAAGCTCCGGGACTCTCTCTCAGGCTGCGTTGTGGGCACCACATCTGCCTTTTCACCTGAGGGCTAGGGATGCAAACTCAGGTATGCATGCTTGTGGGTACTAAACTCAGCACTTTGCCAACTAAACCATGTCCCCAGCCCACAAGAAGGCTTAAGACAAAATGTTTATGGGTGTTTTGCTTGCGTGCATGTCTATGCACCACGTGCATGCCTGATGCCAGTTAGAGGAGAGAATCAGATCTCCTGGGACTAGCATTACAAGCAATTGTGAGCAGTCATGTGGATTCTGGGAACAGATCCTCTGGAGAAGCAGCCAGTGCTTTCAATTGCTGAGCTATTTCTCTTCAGCCCTGCCTTCAAGATGTTTAATACTTCTGCTTAAAACGACTTCAGATAGATAATTTATTTTACTTTTCAGCAATGTTCTAGAGTTATATCTTGCTGTATAGCCACCAGAATTATTAGTTGCCCTTGTGTCTGTCAAGACCCTAGGGGGTTGCCGATCCAGCTGCCCAAGAGTCTTACATAACAGGGCATGGTGATGCTTGTAACATGAATATATATGCTTCTATTTGCATAAGATCAGCTCTAGGTTAGGTATAGAGCCACAACATGTAAATGACCCATGAATAGTTGTTATACTGAATCATCTCGGGTGTGACAATAGTGAAAAACTTAAAATGTAATCTGTATATGAACAGTATAGACAACTACAGATGTAACCCCCTTTTGTCCACAGAATGTTTTTTGGTCTGCAGTTGGTTGAATCTACAGATACAGAAGTCTGGCTCAGAAGGCTAATGTACCATGATTTAAAAATCTGTTCTAATTTATCTCTGGAGATACAGCCTTTTACTTTAATTTGTAATTGTTTGCTAGTAATAATGTGAGCTTTGTTGAGGTATGACTGACAAATTGAAATCCCATATATTTGAGAGATACAATGACCTTTCTAATATTTGTATGCACTGTAAAATAATCTCTAGTAGATAATTAGCATCAACTACCTCCATTGAAAAGATTGTTCATTGCCTCTTTGTGCTGTGTTGGGTGGCTGTAGGTCCTATAAACGTGTATGGCATCTTTACATCCTCCTGCTTATTTGTGGTACTTCTGTACCAAATTACTTCATTTCTATGCATATACGTTTTCCATCCTTAGTATAGTCAGGTTTATTTTATTTTATTTAAAAGCATTTTCCATACCCACTACTGCTCCCCCTCTTGCTTTCTCCCGGTCCTGCCCCAGCCTCTTTCCTCTCCCCTCTCCCCTGTTTACTCCCCAGAGAAGGCAAGGAATCCAAATGTGAGTCAGTTCAGTCAGGCGTATCCAGTTGAGGCCCCTCCCCCAAGTATCAAGGCTTAGAAAGGTGTTTCCTCCCAAGGCTTCAAGGAGCCAGTTCATGAACCCAGAATAGACTCTTGTCCCAGTGTAAGAGGCTCCAGAAACTAACGACCCCTTGTGACTGTCATCTACATTCAAGGAGTCCAGGTCCACTCTATGAAGGTTCATCAGCTGTTACTTCAGAGTCTGTGAGCTCCCAACAGCACAGGGCTGCCTACTCCACGGGTCTTCCCACTGTGATCTGATCCCTCTGCTCATGTAATTTTGTTCCCCTCTCTTCAGCTGGACCAGTAGCTCAGCAGGTGTTTAGCTATGAATCTCTGCATCTGCCTCCATCAGCTGCTGGATGAAGGTCCTATAGTGGCAATTAGGGTGGTCATTCATATGATAACGGGGAACCCAGTGTAGGCTCCCTCTCTGTCATTGCTTGGAGTCCTAGATGGGCTCATCCAGTGGGTTCTTGGGTGTTTTTTCTAATTCTGCAATGGCTCCCTCCATCAGGATATCCACTTCTTTGCTCTCCCTCTCTGCTGCTCCCCCTACTCCTCCTACCATCCCATTCTCTCATGTTCTCTTCTCACCTCCCTAACCCCCCTCCCACCATGATTGCAATTTTCTCGGGAGAGCTTCTCTATTTCCCCTTTCCAGAGGGGATCTATGGATGTCTCTCTTAACTTTCTCCTGTTACCTAGCTGCTAGGGGTGGAGTGGATTGTAGCCTAGTTATATTTTGCCTTATGGAATATAGTCAGTTCTTCAAAGATTTTTTTTTGTTTTGTTTTTGTTTTTTTGCTTGTGATTTCTCTCCATTGCTTTTAAATGTCAAAAATTCTAAAATTTATTTTGCCTTCTCATTTTTCAAAGCTGCATAAGGGATTCAACCTTATCCAAGAAGGGGCATTGGCTTTTCTCCATCACCGTGGTGGTTTTCCTTCTTCTCCTTCTTCCCAGGAGTTCACATCAATCAGCAAGAACGGGGTAAACTTGGGAAGCTTCCTTTAGTCCATTCTAAAGTTTCTATTCTTGGTTCTCTTCAGGTCCCTGAGAGTCTGTGACCAATGCCACAGCCATGTTAGGGACAAGGAGGAAGTAGCTCATTTTTTCATCTTTCTGGAAATAAAGAGGCATGATTGACAGAGATTCAGACTTTGAAGAAGCCGTTTGAAAACCACAGTGTGTTTTGATCCACTTTACTGTGATCAACCTTATTGTCCTCCTGAGCTCAGAAATTTAAAATGTGCACACTGTTTCATTGCTCATTCCTCCAGGAAGACCTTCCATCTAATTTCTCAGCAGATTGCCCCCCAATAAGCAGAAATGGAGGGGGAGGTGGTTACACACTCATATCTCTCAGGAAGTTTGATGTAAAGAGATTGTCTTAGCATTGTTTCTAAATTATTTTAAATGCCAGTCTAAAAGGCTTTTAACGTTTTTATTTTGAACGGAAGTATTAACCAGAACTGCCAGGGGCAGTTAGTTTGAGAAAAGCAATACCGTGCCTTTTAAATTAGGTAGAAATTTTTATGATTCAAATTCTTCACTTATTATACCCAGATGGCAAACACAGGCTGCTGTCTCTGGGCCTTGGTGGAAGTCAACCATCAAGGGGTCCTTGGCTCAAAAGGACTCTCATTGTCAAGTTAGCCTGATGTCAGCATCACCTTCCCTTTCAGGACCTTGGCCGGTGCTGCATTTCGGGGCATCTCTGCCTTCGGAAGCCCTGAGCTTTTCTGCTGATGCACTTCTCCTATAGCACAGGATGAAAAATTAGCTGAAAGTGTGCTTTCCTCAGAATCCTGCCTAGAATGGTGAAACAATCAATCATTTGCTCAGTGAACAAATAATTTGTTCACTACCTACTAAACAGAAGCTGTTCCAACAGGGTTAGGGAAAGAAATTTCATTTTAAAGGTAAAGTGTAAAAACTGACGAGCAAACCTCAAAGTACATCTTAATGTAAAACTCTTTCAGCTTGAGAAGACCTTTATTTGAAGTTTAATGTACTTGTATCATCTGGCATTAATATTAACTTAATGTGTGTATTTCATAGATTTAAAATGACATCTGTGGCGTGGGGACAGTTCATTTGGTAGAAGGCTTGTCTGTCGTACACAGAGCTGATCACCAGCACTATATATATACTGGACACGGTGATGCAAACATATTATCTTATTACTCGAGAAGTGGAGTCAGAAGGATTAGTAGTTCCAAGTTATTCTGCGGCTACATCGTGAGTCTGGGGCCTGCCCGAGTTACATAAGACTCTGTCTCTTTTTCAAAAATAATAAATAAAATAGAAGAACGTCTCAAAAATGGGAAATGTCCATTTGATTGACACAAGTGTTTATGGTAGGGAAGATGTGTCTCTTGTGAGTCAGCGAATTAAGAGCCTAAAGCCCAGGTTCCATGGCTGGTGGAAGAGGCAGAAGTCCAAAGTAGGTATTTGAGTTGTGTGTTGACTTCCATTCTCTACGCTATGCAACAGCTATTTTTATTCCTAGAGGATGTATTGCAAGACCCACAATGAATGCTCTAAATTCTGGGTAGTCCTGGAGCCTCTCTATATGTTTACAAACATATAGCACATTCCAATACACACATGCTTATGGGTGGGTTTAATTTATAGATAGGCATACTAAGCAATTAGAATAATAAGTGGTGACAAAGTAGAACGATGTGCAATAATGCAATTAATATCATCCAAGTTCTGTGGTTGCGGTGGCTGCTCTCCTCTCCCCTTTCTTAAGATAATCCATTATTCTGTACTTGTTTATCGTCATTCCTATGACTATGTGAGATGATGCTTAGGTGACAGGGTGAAGTATTGTGAGTGATAAACATTGTGATACATGATTACATGAACCCTGCTACTGAGATACCATGGCTGTCGAAGTGGGTGGCAAAGATGACTAGGGTGAGCAGTATATGCCACGTGGATTCACTGAGCAACACTCTCCTCTGGGAGGAGAAAGCAGCGAGGTCTAAGATTTTATCTAGCTCCTCAAGATGGCATACAATTTAAAAATTATGATTTGTTTATTTCCAGAATTATCCGCTCTTTGTTTTCAGATGATCATGGACAACTGAAACCACAGGTACGGGAGTGTTATAATGCTGGAAGAAAAAAGGGATAGACAGCTGCATTGCTGGGTACATTTTAAAGATGAGGGCTGTGTTTCAGGGTAACTTCTGTCATGGTTTCCCTCCTAAAGATTAATGTAGATGAGGGAATTGTTGGAATTCCATCTCAGTAGAAATGGGAAGCTGATCTGGTTTATTGTATGAGAGCAAAGAAATGTAGTGATAATTTAAAATGAAGCTTGGCATGCTCATTATCAAGTTTTAAGAGGGTTTTGGGTTGCCTTTTGTCTAATATTCAAATTTCTGATTATTTTGTCCATATTTTTCTATTTTATTTGATACTGGAGTTTATCTGGAGATGCAAAGTGGATCTGGCAACTGTAGCCACAATCACCTAATTGTTCTGCTCTTTGGGAGACTGGGATTCCTCTCTAAGGATCCCGTGGCTGGACAGTGACAGGCTAGGTCATCTGTTGCCTGCTGAAAGAACAAGAAGCAGATTCAGAAGTTTGGCTGTTTCATTTTGAATTTTTGCTAAAGCCAAAGCTTTACAAAAAACGTTAGTCACAGAGCCTTCCCTTGGTGAAGACAGATGGCAGAGGAGTTGCATGGTTGGGACAAGGAGAGCGAGCACAATTAGTTCAGTTCCTAAGTATGTACTGAGTGCTTCTTCTGGTCAGGCAAGGGTGGAGACCTAAGACTGTGCTAGAGTCAAGTGATGTACAACATTCAGATGAGAGTGTTCTGAAGAAGGAAGTACAGGACCATGCAATTGATGTGCAAGGGAATGAGTTCAGCTGAAAGACAGAAAAGTACCTCAGATCTTTAAGAAAAAACAGCAACAACTCAGTGTTAAAAGTAGAATCTATGGGTCCTGAGGAGATAGCCCAGAGGTTATGCCTCTGAATGCAGAGCAAGAGGACCAGAGTTAGGACGCCTAATGCCCTCAGAGATGCTGTGTGCATGGGGTGGAGCCACTCACAAATCCAAGAATTTGACTTATGTAATTATGTGTCAGCGCTTTAATAAGTCTCTCTCTTTCTGTCTCTCTCTTCCTCCCTCTCCTTCCGTTCTCCTCTCTGTCTTCAAATGTTTTCTATGTATTTCACACATACGCATACACACACATGCACACACACAGACAGCCCCTGTCGTGCCCATTTCTGAAGTGTCACATGCATCCAGGAACTCACATTTCCATATTATATTAGCTCTCTTCTCTGAAGGCCTGTCTAATATTCAATTGTCACCCACAGGAAGTTTTCAATAACACACCATAGTAGAGGTGAGTTCTTCACTTCCGGATTCTAACAATATGTTGTGTATTCCTTTTCAAACTGAGTCTTCTTCAAAATTTCAGCTAGATTTATACTACAGATATCAAACAGCCTATGAAGTATGTGATTCTGAATTACAGTGTTAAAAATCTGCTGAATCTGCGTTCTTTCCTTATGTGTTTGAAAAAAACCATAATTATTATACACCTAAAATTTTCCTTTTTAGAAGTATATTGAGAAAGAATAGATGATACTCCTCCAGATAGATGGAGAATCACCACAAGGAAGGAATATGTTTACAGTTAGTAAAGCCAGGGTCATGGAGTTATCCTGCTTGTCTGGGGACACTGGTGTGGGGACTAAGGGGTATAAAGATAAAATATTGTTTATATGGCACAGGATTGAGCCCCCAGAAAGTATCCTGAGGAAATGGAAGCCAAATTTTGTTAAAGAAAGAATCTCCTGATATTGAAATAAGGAATGCTAACAAGTACTTATATTTTTTTCATGACTCTGTATCTCACAAATCCTAACTGATCTTATAATAAAAATGCCAGCGCCAAATATTGGGGCAAATGCTAAAAGATCAGAGACAGAGGAATAAGCCACAGCCACTTCTCACCTTGCCTACTCCTCAGTGGAAAGAGAAGATCCTGCAAATCCTCAGACTAAGTCGGGAAGCGAGGGGGAAGCAGACGGCTGAAATGGAAGGGATGCACAAGGGCTGAACTGTCTCCTCCCACCTTCCCTTCTTTCCTCTGCCCAGTCATATCCTTTCCTGTCTCAACCTTCCTAGTGCTGGAATTAAAGGCCTGTGCCACCACGGCCTGACCTCCATGGCTAACTCTGTGGCTGGCTCTGTCCTCTGATCTTCAGGAAAGCTTTATTTGATACACAATAAATCACCGCAACTATGACGAAACACCTGACAGAAATGATTTATGAGAGAAGAAAAGGTGATCTGGGCCCATAGTTTCAGGAGATTACAGTCCATGCTGGTAGAGTAGCTCTAACATCTCCACAGAATAGGAAGCAGAGATGTGGTAGGAATGAGGGGTTGATTATAACCTTGATGGCTTCCCCCATGTGACCTACTATCCCTAAGTGCCCCACCTCCAGAAGGTTCTATAACCACCGCCCCCCTAAAACATTCCCACCAGCTGGAGAACAAGTTTACATGAGTCTGTGAGAAATATTTCAGATTCAAACCATAACAACAGTCCCGTCAGCTCATGGGTTTTATAGAGAAGGGAAGAGGCAAATACAGATTCACATTCAGGGGCCTGTGTGTGTGTGTATGTGTGTATGTGTGTGGTGTATGTATGTATATGTGTGTGAGTATGTATGTGTGTATATGTGTGAGTGTGTGTGTGTATGTGTATATGTGTGCATACGTGTGTGTGTATGTGTGTATGTGTGTGGTGTTGTAAGGCCCCCTCCCCAAGAAGGGAGGAGAAGCAGTTACTTAGCTATGGGATCAGGCCCAGCCTGATCAGGGAAAGAATTCCAAAAAGAAGATAAAGAACAAAAGAAACAGCAGGCCTGGGGGCGGGTGATAACCAGGTTGTTTGGTCAGGCCGGATGGCAACCTGGGGGCCCTCACCCCTCACCCCTCAACGGGCGGTTTCATTCAAACCAGCCAATGGAAACTTTGTAACTTCGCCTTTGCCTCTGTACGCATGATTTTGCTTCCCTAACCCTATAAAAAGGCCCTAAACAGAGGGCTGGGCGCGCCAGCCATCCCAAGTGGCTTGGTAGCCCGCAGGTCCTGCGTTATTCAATAAAACCTCGTGCTGTTTGCAGCTGATCTGTGGCTCGGTCCTCCTTGGGTCATGGGGTCTCCTTCCGAGGAAAGGTCCATTCCGGGGGTCCCTAACCCCCGGGGGTCTTTCAGTGTATGTATGTATATGTGTGTGAGTATGTATGTGTGTATATGTGTGAGTGTTTGTGTATGTGTGTGTATGTGTATATGTGTGCATACGTGCATGTGTGTGTGTGTGTGTGTGTGTGTTTGTGTCTGGACAGAGAGAATAGAAGCAGTAACACCCAGTAACAACTGTGTAGCTGGCACTCATATCTTTGTTTTTAAATGCCTTTCTTCATTTAAGAAAAACAGCTGCCCTGGAGAAATGGTCAATTCTAGAACTGAGCAGAAAAAAATATTTCTATCTTAGTTAGGGCTCCTATTGCTGTGAAGAGACGCCTTGGCCACAGCAACCCTTATGAAGGAAGACATATAACTGTGGTGGCTCCCTTCCAGTTCAGAAGTTTAGTCTGTTACTGTCATGGTGGGAAGCAAGGCAGCTTGCAGGCAGACATGGAACAGGAGAAGGAACTGAGGGTCCTTCCTCTTGATCCTGCAGGCAACAAGAAGTGGTCTGTCTCACTGGGTGTGGCTTTAGCATACATAATACCTCAAAACCTGCCTACACAGTGACACACTTTCTCTAACAAGGTCACACCTACTCCAATAAAGCCACAATGCCGAATCCACAAGGACTCTGGGAGGTTTTATGCCCCCCCCCCCCCCCCGCCACAAAAAAAGGAACTGTTCTGAGGGGATCTCAATAGTATATCTATAGTAAAGTAAACTCCAAGAAGGGTAATAATTGACAGCAGTAAATGAATATATGGGATACCAAATGAACTTTCTTCCTTTTAGTGGGCCACCAAACAATGAATGTAAAATAAATAAAATAAAATAAAATTAGAAAATTCACCTGTGTAAACTGTAATAACTAAAGAAAAAAAATCAGAACAAGTAGTAGATGAAGTAGAGGAGCAGATATTAGCATGATCTTAAAACATAGACACATATTATATTTGATAATTAATCTACATTCAGAATATAAATTAAATAAATCTAAAATATATTTAGAGTAGAAAAATTCAGTAAATGTGACCTTGTGGGAAAAAAGTCCTTTTTTTTAGTCAGTCAATATAAACACGTTACTCTTATTATGTTGTTCATTTCTGGGATTTTCTTCTTACAAGTAATGGTTTCAATCTAAAGAGAAACATCCAGACTAGGTAATATGTGACTGAGTAACTGTCATATACTCTTCAGACACATTACATTCATATAAAAAACAACAGCCAAGCATTGCTTTATAATGAAGAAGATAACAGGTGTCTGGGAAATGTGCTGTAGGTCTTGGAATTTCATCCTGAGCCAGGAATGAACATCAGAAGGATCATTTGTTTAGCATCTAGGAAGTGTCAATTGTCACAGAGCTATTATGTCAATGTTAACGTGCCAGTTCTGATTTTTTTACTATGGATACGTAGGAAACATACTTTTATTGGAGTATTAAGGAGTATTCTGTTTATACCTAATTTTTAAATGATTCCAGAATATATACGTAGAGATAGAATGATAAATGATAAACAAAAGATAAATAACTATACTTCAGAGAGTATCCCTAAGTTTTTCTGTACTGTTCTGAAAACTTTTAGGTAAAGTTTAGACAACTTGAAAAATAAGGGTTTAAAAAGTAGTTAAAGGATCAGAAGTTCAAAGTCATCCTTGGCTTTATTGAGTTCACAAGCAGAGTGCTACAGAAAAACCTGTATTTAAAACTAATCAGCCAACCACACAACAACAAAACCTTTATGCACTGATCACTTTTTTTTCCCAAGCAGCAATTCTCTACCACTCTGAATGCCTGCTGAGAAGCAGCATTGCTCAGAAGGGGGCCCAAATCTGGTAGACACACACATTGCTTTCCAATACACCAAACAGCCCACCGTGAAGCTGAGGGAGGTCTGCAGAGGGGCCTCTCCCTGAGACATTCATAAGACAGTAGATTCCAGTGAGGTCTGTAATGGGAAGCTAGCAAATTTAGACCTAAACCTTCTGTGGCTATAGACAGCAGGTGACCTCAGCAACTTTCTTCCCTTTGGAGACCTAGTGTGCAGAAAATATCACAGGAATCCCAGGAATTTGGGATTTATAGTTACAGTTATTTTACCAATTGAAAGCCACACACCAAAGTGTAGGACAGCAATTACAAGGGAGAGGTGCCACCCCCCCCCCCCCCCCGCCACGTTTAGCTCCATAAAACATTGTGCTTTAAAAGATTTTGAGTTTTCAGCCTTGATATTGGGGAGAGGGACTGGGACCCACCTCAGCTGGATATACCACAGGGAACTGACTCACCTTGGGATTCCTTGCCCTCCCTGGGGGAAGGAATGGGGGTGGGGGGAGGAGCAGAGGGAGGGGAGCAATAGTGGGTATGGGAAAAAAAGTTTTAAATAAAGAAAAATTACTTAAAAAATTTTGAGTTTCATACCAATTCTACTTCTTGGGGTTCATGCAGTGCCTTTGTACAATGCAGCTTCCTGCCACTGTGGAAAAGGGGCTTTAGAAGGCTTCATAGACTTCAAATAAGTCTTATGGAACAACATATTCACGTGTTAAGTGTAAATGAGTCAGAAACATAAGGATTACATTTCCCTTAAAATACACAGGGGTTTGTAAACGAAGGGAAAATGCTGAGGGCAAAACATGTTTTGTATTTTGGCAAACCCAAAACACTTGAAAAAAAAAAGGTTTGATGTTTGATGAACCCTAAACAGAGCAGCTTGCTCTTCCTTCATTGTAATGAAGACCAAGGGACCATTTTGTGTGTGTGTGAAAAGACTGAATCCCAACGGAACTGCCTGTGAACCCCTCACTTGTTGTCTCCCGAGTATGTGCCATTCTGGCCTTTAATGGCCCATCCTACTAAAACCCTATGTTTATAGAGGAAATAGGGAAAAACCTGTTTTCCTGCACTATAGACGCTGCCACCTGCTGAGTGCTAGCCTCTTGGGAGACTCCAGACCTTGGGTGTGCCGGATGAGGGGGCAGGGTGTGAAAGAGAGTTAAGGTGATAGCAGGAGACAAAAGGGGACACGAAGAGAGACACAGGCAGAAGCGACAGAAGCAGCAGAAGAGGCAGAAGCTGGGGACAAGCATGGAGTAGAGTCAGTGTGAATGGAAGGGGCAGAAGGAATCCAGCATGGCGGGAAGCTAGAGGGGAAAAAGCTAGTCGAGATGCAGTGCCAAGACAGAGGCATGGCTAAGGGACAGACAGGTCTAAGAGATAAGATATACTGAATAAAGCTCAGGTCTCTCAATGTCAGAGAGAGCCTGAATGATGGAACCTAAACGACTCCTGAGTGTAGACTTATTTAATCTTGACGCTCCTTGCCTGGGACAAAACTCGGACCACAAAGAAACCGGACGCGGTAAGTGGAGGTCATAACCGAAACCCACTCGGTACTCACTCCTGTAGAGCTTGACTGATTTTCATTTCACGTAATTCACAAACTTCCTTACTCCCAAGGTGGTTGGTGGTCTCCAGCACAAGGGTTACCAGCACAGACATAACAAGAGAACAGTGAAGACAACGTCTGGGATTTGCTAAAACTTCATTACTCTTATAAAATGCGCTTCAGGGCACAACCACCGTATAATAGAACATTAGCATAAATCATTAAAATGGAACCATGCCGTGTCAAGATAAATATGAGGAGTGTGCTTTATGTGGAATCGTCCTGATTTCTTTAAACTGATTTGCTCACTTGCTAATTTTCGAAACTGAACAGTCAGACAGACATCCAGCAGCATGGACTAAAGCATCAGGAATCTCATTCATTGGTTTACCATCCATATTCCGGACTTAGGCTACAGTTCCTAACGTTGTAAGGATGGGAACAGAATCTGATGGATGGTCAAGGGCAAGGGTGAAGTGAGAAGAGATTCTCTTTCTGAAGTATCCTCCTGAGGATCTCTATGAGGTGATATCTCAACGGGACATTTTTATGTCTTTCATTTCACAGCTTTTACTCTCTTCAAACAATGGCTCCCTCATTAAAAATCAGGTGACTTGGCCTTCAATGTTTGACTGACATCACTTCCCTATTATAATACAAATAGATTTATGCGACAAAAATTCACTTAAAATTTGTTTGAAAAAATTTTGTGAATATAACACATTTTGATCAAACCCATCCTAATCCCTCCCCTCCAATATCTCCTGTGTCTCCCACCAACCTCTTCTTCTTTCTAACTTCACATACTCTCTCTAAACCCAGAGTCCACACAGTACTGCTAGTTATATGATGCTATTGGGAAATCTCCAGCCTCCACCACACATTTGCCAATAACTCCTCAGCTAGAGGCGGGGCCCTGTGATCCCCTTCCCCACCCACAGCAATCTGCTTTTAAGAGACTTTATTTTTTCAAAATGTATACCAAGAAATAGTTAATAACAAACCAAACAGATTGGCCCGTGGAAAGCCTGTGGAGACATTTAAAAATTATCTAGTGGTGTTGAAAGGCCCAGCCCACAAGTGGTCCTGGGTGGTCTAAGAAAACAGATTGAGCAAGTCATGAAGAGCAAGTCAGTAAGCAGTGCTCCTCCATGGTTTCTGCTCCAGTTCCTGCCCTGGCTTCCCTCGGTAAGGGACTGATGAAGATAAGACAGACTCTTTCCTCTTCAAACTGCTTTGGTCACTGTGCTTTATCATAGCAATAGCAATCTTAAGATCTCTGTCTTTATCATATATATTATTCACGTTTTTCCCATTTTGCATGTAATATCACTTTAGTGATAGTGCTGTTTTGTTGAAGCCATTGTATTAATCTCACCTTTATTTCTGTGAAATATTATCTCAGGAACTGTTAGTTTCTTCTAAAAGTTTTATTCCTTCAGTGCCCAGGTTTGTTAGTTACTGGTTCACCTTGATTTAAGCTTTTGTATAGAATGTGAAAGGATTGGATACTGCGTCTTGGCTTCAAGGTGACATTCTGGACATCTTGGTGCTTAGAAAGATTTGACTTCATTGTGGTGGGGAAGGGCATGGAGGCAAGAGTAGGTCTCTCTGTAGTACTGTGAGCATGAGGAGGGCGGTTCGGATGGTGATAGACAGACCCAGATAGTATGGGCTTAGGTCAGTAACGTTGTCTCTTGTGAAGCTGCCTCAGTAGCTCTTGTTGAAGTACACTTTTTCTTATGGGATTGTCTTGGCACCCTTCTGGAGAATCAGCCAACTGGCTGATGTCTGGGTTATCCCTGCTTTCTTAAGCAGAGCAAATCCCACAATCTACATCACTCACCCCACCGCCTTAAATTTAAGTATAGACACTCCTTGGATATCTAAGAATTTAGTCAACACATTGTGATTCTTCCAGAAAGTATTTTATTCAAGTATTAGAGAAGAATTCATATCTAATATATTGGAGACAAGAAATGAAAAGCAATGCTTTGTCCTTCCTTTTATGTAAGAATTAATCACACGGTAATTAAAATGATGATCGGACAGCATTATGGCTTGAATCTGACATGTTCCCCACAGATTTATGTTTCAACACTTGGTTGTATTTTGACTTCCTTTGGAACTCTAGCCCCCAAATAATGACATGGAAATGTTTTATTAATTATGAAAGCTTGACCTTAGCTTAGGCTTGTTTCCAACTAGCTCTTACACTTTAAATTAACCCATTTTTATTACTCTACATTTTGACACATGGCTTTTTACCTCTCCTCAGTACTGTGCATCCAACTTGCTCCATGTCTCATAGGAAAAATCACCTCTCTTCACCCCAGAGGTCCAGGAGTTCCACCTAGTCTCTCCTGTCCAGCTATCGACCTTTCAGCTCTTTATTAAACCAATCAGAAGGTGCTTTGCAGGCAAGGTAAAACAGTGATACATTTTTATACTGTGTGATTAAATATCCCGAAACACTGTAAAGGCTGTGGAGCCCTTGGGGCTTGCTTAATGGAAGGGAGTCATCGGATACAAGCCTTTGAAGGTTATAACCTGACACCTGTACTACTCATAGATTCATCTGAGTCTATCACCATCCAAACCGCCCTCCTCATGCTCACAGTACTACAGATGAACCTACTCTTGCCTCCATGTCCTTCCCCACCACAATGAAGTCAAATCCTTCTGAGCACCATGATGTCCATCCAGGATGTCACCCTGAAACCAAGAGCAAGAACTGTATGCCGACTGGTGAAGCCATAGCAGAAATACTCCTGAATTGGGACAGCCCTATGTCAAGAGGAAAAAAAAAATCAGCCAAGAATTATCCTGGATCCATGCCATCTGCAGTTATGTGTTCCATTTGTGCACAAGGTCTGATTGGAGGTGTTCTAAGAATGACACACATATCAAGTTTTAAAGTTTTAGTGTGGGAAAAGGTTAAACATATCTCATTAACAAGTCTTCCATTACAGATGTATTTGTATTGATATTATTTTAAGTATGTGGTTAAATAAAATAATTAATTTTTACTGAGTTCCTTTCCCATCTGCCATGCACTTGATTATTATTATTAGTATGTATGTGTGTGTGTGTGTGTGTGTGTGTGTGTGTGTGTGTGTGTGCTGTGCATGTGGACCAGAGGTCAATATTGAATGTCTTTTTCAATCTCTTTCCTACCTTATGTTCTGAGGCAAAGTCTCTCACTGAATCTAGAGCTCACTGACTCAGACTGGCTGACCAGCAAGCCCTAGAAATCTTCCTCTGCCTCATTATCCCTGGTCTTACAGACATACATGCCTTTTCTGAGGGTATTGGAGATTGAACTCAGGCCTTCATGCTGTGTGCCAAGCACTTGATTGGCTGACTCATTTCTCCATCTCTCTCTCTCTCTCTCTCTCTCTCTCTCTCTCTCTCTCTCTCTCTCTCTCTCTCTCTCTCAAAAGGTGGTGCCTGAACATTTTTAAATCACACATTTGGCCGATGTACAGCTTGTGGTCATTGCCAAGTGTGTGTGATAGGCAGAATTCTAAAATGGTCACAAGTTTTCAAGCCTCTGATGTATATATATCTCTCTCAGTTATTCCATCAAGTACTGATCTAAGGACTACATTTAAGGGTATTTTGAGATGTAACCAATAACCCTAGTAAGGTGACCCCAAGAGAGGGAGACTGTCCAGGTGGGCCTTTCCCGGTGGCTATAATTGTCAATGGCTCTTTCTTCTCCATGTTGGAATAAATGTTCTCTGTCTTGAACATGTGTACCTGTTGTGCATGCTGTCACAACTGTTGTGATTTCATGGTACAACTGCCCTGTTGTGTCCAGCAAACAGTTTCCTCGTAATCATCTATCATCTCTGGCTGTAGTAGACAGAGGACATTCTCTGGCTAATTGTAAACAAGAAAGGTGGAGAGAAATACTCTAACCTGTCTGGAGGAGAAAAAGGATCCAGGTTGTAAACTAGTTTGTCAGGAATTGTGAGGGCTCCTCATTGCTAAGACTGATCCCCAGCCAGACAATGCTGTCAGAAAAGGGGTGGGGGGAGCAGCTCCAGGACACATGTTCCCTCACCAACCACTGAGCCAAGAGTAGACTCTGAACCACAGGTGAGAACTGGAGCCTCAGCTGACTCTTAGAGTTCAGTGGCATGGACTGACCTACAGAAACTATGATGTAGGTAATGTAGGCTGTGTATTAAGCTGCTAAGTTTATGGTAATGTGCTACCCAGCTATAGAAAACCCATGAACCATGTTATGAGAGCCAGTTTGTGGTCCTCCATGTGACTAATGGCGAGTCATCCTTGAGAATAGAAAAAGCCACTAACTTTGTGTGCACCGTACCCTTTAAACAAAGGCATGAGCAATACTCCAAGAAACAGCATTTGAGAAGCAAAGTAAGCTCCTAAATGAGCAATCTGGACTTGTGACTGTGTCGTAACGTTTGTTTTGCTACAGATTGACATACTAGGTTTTCTAATACTGCTCAGAAACTTTTTTCCTGATGTTTTTCAATTTTTGAATATTTAGCATACTCTGTAGTTCTGTGTAAATACAACTAAAATGCTTTTTAAAACAATAATCCCCCCAAATCCCCGCAATATAGCGAGTCCCCTACCCTCAATTCCTAAATGACTGCTAACATCCGGGAAAAAAAAATCACATTTTCTATGGTAAATATGACTAAAGTATAAAATAACTAATAATTTCTGAAATGTCTAAGCATTTGGGGGACTTCTAATTTCTTACTTCCAAGTTCCGTAAATCAGAGTTTCCTGGGAATTTTGAGACCCTATCAAGTGTTTCTTTTAGGATTGAATAAATGAATAAAAAGGCCCAGAGGGTCCAGTTTGAAAGTGAATAATACAGAGTAATCACCATCAGCCTCTAGTATTTAACACATAGATCAGGAATTGTGAGCTAAATGCTGGTTCTTGTCATTAAAATTTAATACAAATGCATATATTGTAGTGAAGAACATAATGGTAAGGAAGAAATCCAGGCCTGGAGGGGTGTGTGTATTCTTATGTAAAAGATATGTGTGTGTGTGCTCATATGCACAAGGGGAGATCAGATATTGAAGTTAGATGTTTTCTCTCCTCATTATCCACCTTACTCTTTTCGAGACAGTCTCTCACTGAAACTGGAGCTCATCAGTTCAGCTAGACTGGCCAACAAGCTCCAGAAACTGCCTGTCATTGCCTTCCCAGCCTTGGGATTACAGCGATGTGCTACCTGACCTTTAACATGGTGTTGGGAATCTGAACTCAGGTCTTCATGCTTGTTCAGCAAGAATCTTTCCATGGGAGTCACCTCCCTTGCCCTGACTTCCTTCACTTGTATTGGAATTATACTCTCTCTAGCCAAGCATGTGCCATTTCAAATCTGCTAGAGCTTCAGTTTCCCATGGAAAGGCATCCCTTTGTTTTGTGGATTTCCATCCAGTCTGCCTCATATTTGTTACTCAACTGTGCATTTTCACTTGTAATTCCAACCTGGGGACCACAAGTGATTTTTGGCAATCTTCTCAACAGTTAATTACATCTTCGAATGCTCTTCTACACAAGTGGCATTTAAGTAGATAGTCTATATTAATCGTAAATGTTTCCTGGCTGTGGGTTAGTGATACAGGGCAGGGATGGTTATATCAAGGTTGATATCGCAGGTTAGAAATCTCATTTTCTTTTAGTCAAGATTCTCGGTGCGAAAATGCTATGTTGTTATGTGTTTTGAGTGAAGATGATTTTCCTCTGTAGTCTCAGTCAGACCAAGCAGGCTCTCAACCCTCCTCTTTCTTCTTCTTTGAGGTAGTATCTCATGCAGCCCAGACTATCCTTCAAACTTGCCTTGTAGCCAAGGATGGCCCTGAGCCCCTGATCCTTCTTTTCCCACCTCCTGAATGCTAGAGTCAAGATGAGCTGAGGGTCAATCCCAAGGTCTTCTGTTAACTAGGCTAGCACATGTCAACTGAGTTATGCGCAAGCTGCTGGATGCAGTAGACAGCTTGATAAGAACACAGGCTGAGAGTTTCCACACACATAACTCAGGACACAGCTGTCCCATTTCATTGAATATGGCATCACTCAAGAATTTTGTAAAGATTCCTTCAAAAAGAAAGCCTGTTGTTTTGAGTTTCTAGCTCTTGCTGGACCTGAATTTTTTACTGGAGGAAGTATCACCGTTTTAGGCGTTTGGGGTTAGGCCATCGTTCTTCCCTGTCATTCTTGTGTTCTCAGTGTGGTCCACACAGTGTGCATCTTAACAGTGCAAATGCTACATGTGTGGTTTTATTCTCTCAATGTTTTACATGAGCAAAATTATTTACGTCCATATTATTTCAGTCTTGAATTTACTTTAGAAGGAGCTGGGGAAAGCCACATTTATCCTTGTCATTATGCAACCAGCTAAGAATTAAGGAGATCTTATGGCCAGAGGATTGTTGAAAACACCCAGCTCATTAGACATGGGTAAGCTTTGAAAGGATCAGTTGGTTCCAAGAGGGCCTCTGAAGTTTGGCTCTGTCCTTGAAAATTAATCAAATTAATAACCTGTACATGGTGTCGGGAGATCCCTCCAGAGTTCACTGACTCATGAGGTTATCATCCTTTGCAGAGAATTGTCTTTCCCAGTGAGGGCTCTGTCATGGGAGGCTTCAGACTAATAGCATTAAACTGTGGCCCTGAGAATCTCTTTGCGCAGTCCCTAATCCCAATCCTTCCTTTCTCAGAAATGATGGCCCCTTTGTCAGAACAGCAACTGAAAATTCATGGCTGCAACAATACAACACCCCCCCCCCCCCCCCCCCCCCCCCCCGCCCAGAAGGTAAAATCCTTATTGCTGTCTGTGGGGATGGATGGTGGATGGCTCTGTGTCAGTAAATATATGCAAACAAGAGCAACACGGGGTGATGACAGCCTCTCTGGAGAAAAACCATCCTGGTGCCTTTTCCAACAGAGAATTAGGCATGATTTCTCCTGAGTGGATTTGATAAGCCTAGGGCTGGTGGTAATTTCAAAGGGAGTCTGAGCACAGAGGGGCGTCTTGAGAACATTGAGATGGCACTGACCTGGAATCTTTCTCTCTTTTTCTTTGAGTCTGATAAACAGTGAGAGTCATCAATGACCTAAGTTCGTTGATGAGAAAGTTTTTCAGCAATTCATTTTTAGCTTGTTTGCAGCAATGTTTTTCTCTCCCTTGGTGTGAGGCTGGAGTCTGAAGCAGCCTAAATGTGACAAGGCCTCTCAGCAAGTTCACTAGCTTGTCCTCCATTGTCCAGATCTCATTTTCGCCTAAAAGAACACACATGCTCTCATCCTTTTAGGCAGGAGTCCCCAACATTGGCTTCCTTTCAAATGTAATTGTTTTTATTTGTCTGCTGGTGGCTTTATTTCGAATTTATTTGCTTATATCTTTGGATGTGCATTTGCTTGGGGCCATGAAACTTCATATCTGATTGTTTTAAAATTTGCTAGCCTTTGGAACAAAGGAAGTTAGAGCAACAATGAAGGATTTGTCCCACTCCATTCACAAAGGAAATTTCCCCCAGTAATTATATTGCAGGAAATGAAAGGTATTATCAGCAGAATATGCTTTTTAAAAATGTATAATCCCTTAACAATCAAATCCTTTCTCTGGGATTAGTGACATAGTTTGTATCCAGGGAGCCAAATCCTCTTCTTCAATCTTCAAATCCTTTCTAACAGAGCCTATGTTGATTTCAGACCCAGTTTTGTTTAGGAATCTAAGGACAGAATTTAGTTTTGTATGTAAAGACCCTTAATAAGGATTTCTTTTTAAATAAATAAATTTTAAAAAGGTATTTATGTAATTCTTAACCTCTAATTCCAAAACCTGAATTCCAGTGTCTCAATGGATACAGCAGATGTGCTTGTCCTTGTACTCTCTATCCCTCCATTGCACACCCACCTCCCTCATCCTGAGAAATGACCTAAGAAGCTGAGCTAATCCACAAAGGTTATTTTTTGATGATTCCAGGTGTTTCCCTAATTCAAGATATTGCCCGGATGGAAGAATAGCTCATCTTCTTCCCAAGACCTTAGTGTCTTAGGACTTTATCTTTTAGAATCCTGTGTTCATGCATATGGTAGATATTTACACCCACAAAGATTTGATATGCTCTGGTGTGGAGAGTGTAACTATTGTTCACTTGGACCAAAAAAAAAAAAAAAGAAAAAAAAGAAATGACAGAACTGTGTGTAATGAGGAAACCTAGACAGTGAAGGCTCTGGACCTCTCAAGCTGCCCTGTGTGCCGATGTGAGCAGCACATTTTTGGTAAATATGAAACATGGTTGTATGCATGGCATATATGGTACCTCATGATTTCCAGGTAGAGAAGGAAATTGAGTCTGCTGACCTTGCCTCACAAGATTTTATGTAAGAATAGAGCAAACACAAAAGTGATCTGAAATGTAATACAGGGAGGGATATTAATACAAGGGACCAGAGAATGTGGAAGTAGCAGCAGAAGGTTCTCCACAGTATGGCTGTACTGTAAAGGTCTGCATGGTGATCACAAAGTCATTACAATATCATTAACCATTCTGCATATGCAGTTTGTACAGTACAAACATTACTGAATGAGATAGTGCCAAACAAAAACATAAGAATTGTATGTAAATTCTATGGAAATAAGAAGTGATTATCCCAAAGGAAAATAAATCTTAGTTATTGAGAAATAACTTGCCTTGGCACAAAACACGTAATGGACTTAGCCTGGACTTGGACTCATACATTCTTCTTGGAACAATGCCCTGTTTTCCACCATGTGTTTAATTCTTAAATCTGCACTTGTTTCTAAAATTACAATTCCCATGTTCCTATTCCAATTCCTTGTGTTTTCTGTTTTCCCTGAGCTCTCGTCACGAGGCAGTGTACACCCCACGCACCTTCCCACTCCCCAGCCCCGCACCCCTGCTTTGCCAGCAGTTCTTAAGAGTCTTCCGATAGACAAATCCAGCAAGGATATTGTCTTGCTGTCAGTCTTCTTTCAACTCTAGACCATTTGCCTGAAGGGTAAGGAAGATAACAGATGCGTGTGATATTATATTCACAGAGAACGCTTGCAATATATCACATACAGGAATGGCTCCAAAATGTGTGGCCTTGGGTCAGTAGCTTTATGGAGTTGTGTCTCACTTCATCAGTGGCCAGTGTCAGGACATGGTTCATTGAGCTGCTGGAAAATTTAATAGGGCCATGCCTATAGAACAGCTCTGTGCTTGATTCCTGACTGGCACACAGCAATTATTACCATGTAACAGTGCACCTTTGAAAGGTTATTATTTACAGATACATGTGTCAGTTCTGTAAACTGTGCTTCATTCCTACAGTATGGCTGAAGTTCTGTATCCCTGTGTCTCTGATGGTTCCCTTTCTGCATCTTCTTCACTTAGTTTTTTCTTACCCTTTCTACATACTTCAGTGTGGTTCCCAACCATCTTCTCTTTGCTGCGTCTATGATCTTATACTCCCCGAATGTTGTTTTGGTAACAAAGCCCTGTTTTTCACCATAGTTTTTAATTCTTAACTCTATACCTGTTTCTAAAATTGCTATGTTTCTGTCTTCATTTCACTCTTTCCAGCATAGAGCAGCTAGGAAAACCTTGTGAGGTGACATTCCTCAGCCCTTCCAATCTTGTGATTCCTGCATGTACCAGGGTCTATGAATTCTGCAAAGCAGGTCAATTCTGGATTTGTGTTTGGATGCATCACAGATTCCAGTTGTTTGATCTCAGTTGGATTTTCAGACTTAACTGAACATCTTTGTATTTATGCTGAGTTACTGCCATACTCTTCACAACAGCAGGTCCAAACTTTGCCACATCATTTCAGTGTCCCAGGAGACATCTTCATCCTTACTCTCGTTTGAGCTTTGCTGGAGGATCAAGGGTGCCAGGTCCAAAAGACACTGGGGGACAAATGGCTCTCTGTGAAGCCTATTAGCATATCAACTCACTTGCTGGCCTCCAGGCTTCCTCAGAATCACAAACACCCAATGACTCTTCTCATCCCAACCCCCCACCCTGAACTTCAGGAGCTTCCTTTTCCCCAGCTTCTCATTCCCAGCAGCCCTGCCGGTTTCTCTTCTCTCTTTTGTCCCCCTTTCTTGGTATCTTTGGCCCACATTCTCTGTTTCTCTCTCTTGCTCCCCCCACCTCCTCTCATGACAAATACAATCTGTTAGCCATGTTTGATCTACTACTTTTCTCCCTGCTCTGGACTCCTCCAGATGCCTCTGGCTGTGCTCTCCCTCATGTCTACAATAGAAACCTCCTCAACCATACCCTGGAGTGGCCATGTCCTCACTTTATACAAGGGGCACCTGGCCTGAGATCCAGGGTCACTATTTTGCCCCCCCCCAGTTCTTCACTCCATCTTCTTTCCTGCCCTTCCTTACTCTCCATGCATCTCCTTCTCCTTCCCCACGGCCTCTCTTCCACTATGGGGTTTCCGATACCATAAAGATTCTAAGACCCCATCATAGCCTGAGCACTAGCTCTCACAGCCCCCCCCCCCGCCCCATTTCTGGAAGAACAGACACCTTTCCCTCTTTCATCCAAGCCTCTCTAGCTCTTCTACTGAAATTGTTCTTTTGAAGGCCACTGGGATCACCTCGGCTAACTACTGTTGTTTTGTCTGAAGTCAACAAAGTCACACTGTGCCGCTTCTCTTTCCTCTTCATTCCATCGCCTTCATGGTTCTATTGTGCTTGACTTTCATGGGATTTAACTCAGTTAACATGTGTTTGCCATTCATTCACTGCAACTGAGGTTGCTAAACAGCAAAATTCTTTTTAGCATACTTTCTGTCAGGTGGGGCTATGACATCAGTTGCCACATTATTGCAATATCCTTCCTCTCTGGAGTTAAGTGCCTGAAATAACAGATTATGCCCCCTTGACTGCTGGACTTTTAGAACCAGTTGAGGATGATGATGATGACAAATTTAAAATTTCTTTACAAAGCATGTTACTTAACCCAAGTGCTCAGACAAATGCCCTTTCCTTTCACAGATATTATAGCATGTATCAGACATTATGAAAGTAAGTTACAGCCATTAATGCACCAAATCCTTAGGACATCCCGATAAGGATAGTATTGTTAACTTTAAAGAAAAAGAGAGTTTAATGAATGATTTATTGGTACACACATATGTGTGGGCTCGAGGCACTGTGGAAGCCAAGAGCCCCGAATGCTTTCAGAGTAGAATTCTTATACCGCACTCTGGTTAGGGGAGGGGATATGTCCGGGCTGGGAAAGTTACAACAGGGTGGTGCCAAAGGTCAGCTTAGGACGGAGCTTAGGAATGGAACAGGCAGGCAGGTGTATTTCCTGTGAAACAATAGTCAGTCTTGGGCAAGCTGGGGAACCACCTGAAGATATTCATTTCCTGGAGCAACGGTCACAATGGGCACATTGTGCAAGCTTCAGAAAGTTCCTGCTTCAGTTAACAATTCTCATGGTAGAGCTTTCCTGGGTGGTCCCGCCCAGGTTGCTACATCAGGAATGCAGTCCCAGCCAAGCAATGCAGGAAGCACATCCTGTGTTGCTCAGGAGGGGGTTAGTGAACAAGTACCTTCTTAGCAAACAGAAAGTTAGTGTGACAGCACAAGAGGTCAAATCTTAGGTTAGGCAAGGAAAATCTCATCTTTACAGTATTGTGATGATTTACCAGGTAGAGAAACTGAAGAACAATGGTATAAAAACAACTCAGGGACGTATAGCTAAGTGTCACAGCTAGAATTTGAATCCAGGCTGTATATAGCTCCAGATGAGATGTGGCACATGTTCTCAATGGGAGAAAAAAGTGCTTAGCATGTTTTTCTGGCTCCAGTTCTCTCTCTTTCAAGGCCTTTTCTCCTACTTAATTTCCTTCCAGTGGTTTTGTTTGTTTGTTTTGGTTTTTTTTTTTTTTTTTTTTTAAATTTTGTTTTTTGCATGTCTGTGCTGCTTTCTCCATCACTTGAGGAGGAAAAAAAATGTTCCTAAAATCTGGATATTGAAATCTGTCAGTTGAATAAAATAATTGGATTTCCAGACCTTGAGAGCTTCTTATGTAGTTTGTCTGTCATTACAGACTCACCTTGGTACAGGCTGCAGCACACAGCACCCCTCTATAGACAGTCACGGATGGGGGTGGGGGTGGCCAAAAAGTCCTGTGGTTTTGATATTGCCTCCTGCAAGGAAGAAGCTGAGATCATTCTTTTGTCATACTAATTCTGATGTATGTCTATATCTGTGTGTGTATGCCACATGTGTACAGATGCCAGGAGAAACCAGAAGAGGGTATTGGATCCCCTGGATCTGGAGCTACAGGTGTTTATAAGCACAGCCCAATCTGGAGGCTGGAAATCAAACCCTGGTGCTCCTGGAGAACAGCAAATACTCTTAAGAACTGAGTTACCCTTCCAGTCCTCAGGCAGATTTTTTTTTTTTAAATGTTTTAGGTACTTTCTCTGTAGTTGATGAAAGATGGTCATGGTCACCATCTTTCTGCTGGTCCTTGAGTTAGTTGGTTACATTATTCTGTCTTCTGGGTTCTTCCTGGACACATAATGTTAGGGTTGGAGTGAGCTAGCGAGGCAGAGTCTTAGGTCTTAGTCTTAGAAAGGAAAAAAAAAAAACTTTATTTCATATGTGGGATCCACTGTATTCGAAGAAACAATGAGCCCCGAATTACAAATGAGCAAAGCTTTTATAGGGCAGGAAGTGAATCATGTGGGTAGGGAGTCAGGAATGTGGCTATCTGCGGCTGGGTAGGTAACCAAGGTAACCACATAATCCGGCAAACAAAGCTTTTCCAGAACAAACAGATAGTTAGTTAGATCTTATCACAAGGAGCAGAAACTCTGTCAACATCCTGGGGATTTTACAATGCTCTGTTGATATTTATCATGTGGTGGGAGCTGCTGTGCACCATCTGGAAAGTCCCTCTTCACAATACATATGTACTGTATAAAAAAATGTTTTCTCTTCATGGTTTTCAACTCACAGCATCTTCATGTTTGGTTCATTGACAATGAAAATTGCATACCACCATTCTTTCCTAATTTTTCTATTCTAAATGTATTTCTTTGGCATCAGTCACCACATTGACTATAGTTTGAAACAAGCAAGCAAACAAACAAAATCCCCAGAGACCAGATAAAGTATAAATTTTGTTGAATCCATCATCAATTCTAAATGTTAGAAAAGTAGAAAATGAGTATGCTGTATGAAATACTGGGGTGTGTATGTGTGTGTGTGTGTGGGGGGGGGATCCCAAGACTACAACTAAGTAAAAGACTTCTGTGTGTGTGAACAGAACTCAAAAATTGTTTTCTGGTTAAAAAAAAAAAAAAAGAAAAAGAAAAAAAGAAAAAAAAAACCAACAACTATAGAATGATTAGAATTATATCAAGCAATTTTCTATTCTTTTGCCTTATACTTTTACTTTACGTTTTACAAACATTTATAAGTTTGAAAATATTGTATTCTTCTTCCAGACTTATCTACAAAATGTACTTTCTCTTATCATTTCTGCTACCCATCATGCTCTATTGGTTACTCATTAGAAATTCATGAGTATTTTTATACAGATTATTACTTATTGTCATAGGTAGGAAAGTAGTTAACTTTCCTACCACAACTATATTTTCATGCATCATTCTTCTTAGATTTTTTTTAAGTACTAGGGATTGAACACAGGGCCTTGTGTGCACTAGGCAAACACTCTAAGACTTAGTTATACATCTAACCCTTTTCATCTTTTGAAACAATGTTTGCTAAATTGACCAGGTTAGTGTTCAACTTGCTTCTAGTCCAAGTAATCCTAGAATTTGTGATCCTTTGGCCCCAGTCTTCTTATTTAGTTAAGATTTATTTTTAATCATATATATGAATATGTGTCTGCCTGTGGGTGCACATGGGTAGAAGTGCCCGCTGAATCGATTAGAGATTGATGGATCCCATAGAACTAGAGTTACAAGTGACTGTGAACCACCTGACATGGGTGCTGGGAACCAAACTCTAATCCTCTGAAGGAGTGTAATAGGCGGGCGCCCCTAGGGCACCCCAGAACACCCCAAGACACCCCAAAACCATGGCTAATGACCACTGTTAACATTAAAGAAAAAGAGAGTTTAATGAATATGAATACCAGTAGACACACATGTGTGGGCTCCAGACACTGCAGAAAAGCCTGGAGCCCCGAATATTTTCGGGGCAGAATTCTTATACCCTACTCTGGGTAGGGGAGGGGGTATGGGCGGGCTTGGCGTGCTAACAGGGCGGGGCCAATGGTCAGCTTAGGACAGAGTTTAGGAATGCAGGCAGGCAAGCTATTTCTGGTGAAACCACCTGAAGACATTCATTTCCTGGAGCAGAGCAATTGTGCAAACTTCAGAAAGTTCCTGCCTCGGCAAACAATTCTCATGGTAGGGCTTTCCTGGGGAGCAGGAATGTGGTCTCACCAGGCTGCTAGGAATGCAGTTCCAGCCAGGCAATGGGGGAAATAGCTTTGCTGAGAAACAGCCATCTCAACCTTGGCTAGTTTCAGGGACCTCAGGAAGGGGTTGAGGGGGAGAGAGTTACAGGATTTTTCTATTTTCACAGGAGCAACAAGTACTCTTAACTGTAGACCATCTCTCTAGCCCTGGTCTCACCTGCTTAGTAGCCAAGAGTATAATCCTGTACAACCAGGCCTGATTCAAATTTCAGTTGATGGATAGATACAAACCTAATACTAGTTAATTGAATTAGACTGATAATACATGCTAACATTGATGGCAAACTAAAATTTTTTCATTAAAATTAACAATAAAGTGAATTTATTCTTTTTTATGTGTTAGTACATAAAGCAGGTAAAGAGACTTAAGAAAAAAATCTAATGATACAGAAAATACTCACACATATTCAAAAATAAATACTAAAGTATTAATATTAAGTTTTATTAGGACTCCCCCCTTTTTTTAGTCCAAGGTATCATTTTGTGAAATTATATTAAGCAAACACCTCTTTACTTTCTTTCTTTTTGATAAGGTCTTATGTAGCCCAGTGTAGTTGCAAACTTCTTATGTTGTGGAGGATGATCTTGAACTTTGGAAGAGGAAGCTGCTTCTACTTTGCCAATGCTGATACTATTATAGAGGCACCACACCTACCTTATGTGGTACCATGTTTTGAAGCCAAGCCCTTGTTCATTCTAGGCAAATATTGCAACAATCATGACCTACATCCTTATGCCTGGGTTTTCTGTTTTATAATATATTTATTTAGCAATGCTTTAAAAAACATCTATTTTAAAAAATTCATCTGCTGGACCTGGTCCTGGCATTTCCTCCAGGTTGTTATGGTGATTAGATATAATTTTAACCTGTACAATCCTGGAATCACTGATGATTCCCAAGAGACTAAGACAATGATATTGAAATAGACACTGAGATATTTGCTATTCTACAAACCAAGGCTGAAGCTGTTGCCAAATATGATACCCAATTGACTCAAAGGTCATTTTTCCTCCTAAGCCATCACTTACATCTCCTTCACCTTGAATCCTCTGGATCTTTCACACTCGTGTGCTTTTTTTCTCTTTTTTCAACTCCTGTCGATCTTGTGTAAGAACTTACCCATATGACTGTGCCCATCCCATTCCTTTCCAAATGTCTCAGATCAATGTCTTGTATGGCCATTTCCTTCTGTTAATTTCAGACCAGTAATAAAGTACTTGAGGATGTGGGCAGTTAGGTATTGTTTTCTTTAAATGCCTGATTTAAATGCCCCAAACTGCTCCTAGAAGTAGAGTAGGTATTGTCTCTAACAGAAGTTCTGGAAGAATCCAAATTCACTTAGTGGAGTATATAAAATGGTTCAGAGTCAGCCAGAAAGGATAATGGGGTGACTGTGTTATGACTACCCAAAGCTGAGGAAAGCATACTCTTACCCATGAGTTCAGTCATCTATGGTCAATCAACATCCCAAATTAGATGGGAAATTCTACAGACAGTTTGTAAGTCACAAAATGTGCACAATAATTAGAGTGATGAATTCTCATCCCATCCAGTCCAAAGGTGAACTATCTCTTTATCCAGTCTCTCCATATTTTATACACAATCTTCTTGTCAATCAGTTGGTTTTTCACTTATCAGCTAGACTGTCACAATCACAGAGCCTATATTTGGGTAGTCCTTATTCTACTTAATGGTCCCCTACTTAATGATGCTGTGATACTGAAAATTAGATTATGACATCTTATAATTGATTCACTTTATAAGTAGATAGTCCTGCTAACAACTTTTCAAATTTCTAAATTAAACTATACCATATCAAAGTAAACAAAGGCAAAAACACAGAATAGGGTTTAGTAGTACCCATGGGTTAAGGTACCCATTGGGAGTCTTTGAATGTGCTCTAATAATTATGTTGAAGGTACAAGTCTTAGTGGAATCACCTCCACATGGCCTCATATGCTAACACCTCTATGAGAGAAAACCAGTAAGAAACTTCAATAACTGGAATGACAGTTCAGAAAGAGGGTGGGGTGTTACAATGTAGTAGTTTCTTGGTTTCAGACTGCCAGAGGGCCAGACCCACAGACTCTGCAGCCCCAGACCTCTTAGCCACCCGCTGCTGTTCAGGCCCCCAGAAATGACTCAAATGCTTATATTAACTTCATGCTGTTTGGTATATGGCTCAGGCACATTGCTAGCTTGCTCTTACATCTTAATACAACCCATTCTCATTAATCTGTCTGCCACTTGGTCCGTGGCTTACCTGTGTTCCTTACACGTTGCTCCTTTAGGCTTCTGGCTCCTTCTGTCTCTCTCCTTACATGTTGATCCTTTTGGCTTCTGGCTCAGTCTGTCTGACTCTGCCCTGCTCCTCCTACCTATTTTGATTCTTCCTCTTACTTTTTCTATGGTGCCTGTCATGGGCCAAAACAGCTCCTTTATTTAAAGATTGCTATTCATAGTATACAGAAAGACATTCTCACATCACTTCCCCCTTTCTGTCTAATAAAAAAGGAAGGCTTCAATTTTAACAAAGCAAAATTACATATAACAAAACAGCTATCAAGCAAGAATTATAGTTATAACATATAGTCTATTTGTATTTAGCAAACTTAAAGAAAATACTCTTACCATCTATCTTATTCTCATGAATTTAAAGTTTCATATCCAATATACCTTTCAAATGACTAAGAAAAACTGTACCTATAACTATCTAATCTTTAACTACATCAAAGACCACAGAAGGATATATTTACCGAAGTAAACTGGAAGTGCAAGCAACTTCCAAAATCTAGAAATGACAGAGATGACACCTATCTGTCTGGACAGTCACCCAAAGTTTTTTTTTTTATAAAGTTGCGGCATCCATCTTCAGCCTATAGGCTCAGAGTCTCTTTTTTAGTGAAGCAGGACATCCGCTCTGTCTATTCTGGTACAGTTCATCAGTTATTTCTCCTTGAGTCGTGAAGAATATCTGACAGTTTTCTCTGTAAAGCAGGAACCTGAAGGACCATCTCTGCTTGTTCTGTCAAAGTTTAGAGGTCAACTTCCTGTGGAACCTGCATGTCCAGCATACTGTCAAGCAGTTAATATAAGAACAGGTTTATGTCCAGTGGGTAACCGATGCCACAAAGAAACTAATCTCTATATGGAGTTTCTTTGATGCTCATTTTTCTCTTGAAGTAAATCAGTGCTGCCAGGAGCAGATCTGTCTTACTGTCTAGAAAAGTCTAAGTTCTTAAAACATTTAAATGCCATATTCTGTGTCTTAGAAGTATTTGAAGATTACCTACCTAATTGAAATATATCTTTGTATACCTAAAAATCTGACTAACATGCATTTCTTAATTATATATTACAATTTTAAATCAGTTTCATAAACATCATATCGTAAACAGGAGTAGAAAAATACATTCAGCATAACAAAATTGACCTTAATTTGTAACAATAAACCAAAATCTATACCAGTGAAAAACATTTTGAGATTAACAGCTGATTTTCTTATCTAAGTAAATTCAATAATCTAATTTTTAAAAAATTACTATTTTTTGTTGATTATGGGGCATTGAAAATCTCATGGGTTCTTGAGACTGGATCATAGTCTGTAGCCCTGAAGCTGATATGGCCATCTCTTCTCATCAGAGATTTTTTTTAGGGGGTCTTGGTTGATGAAACCATATTTGCCTGGAAGCAATCCACAGGTTCTCATCTTCTGTGGAAATAAAAGCAGAACACTTCCAAAGCAATAAATCTTTAGACACAAATTTTAAAATCAAAATACCTTTAAAATATATATTCTTGTTTAACTTAGTAGCCTTTGCATTTGCAATACATTGTCTTTCTGCAGTTAGCTCATCAACAGTCAAAAAAACTAAAAGAAAACACAATAATAACCAAAATCCAGATTTTGTGTCTACTTTCCATCTTTACATGGCTTATTACATTTTTATTACTCTATTTTTCTTTTTAAAGACTTTTTCTATCCTCTTTCTTTTCTCTCTGAAGCCTATGTACCTTTTACACATATTGTAACCCGTTTACAGGTTTTTCTTTTCATCTGAATCTGTTTTATTGTGAATCCTTAATCATCTTCCAACCATAAGAGCTTTTAATATACACTCTCTTAAAGAGCTGCACAGTTTTTGCAGATAAATCTGAATCAGTAAGTTCTCTTAAAGGGAATGTGTCTGTTTGTGGCCAGCAAACAGAGCAGACCCAAGAAAATACTGCTCCTAAGTATCAGTCTTTGTTTTTTTCTTTTTTTGTTCAAAATAAACAGAAACCTTAAACCAATAACATGCTACTGAGTCTTCTGTAAGATTTCAGGAACTGGCTTGATTGCAGCTTACACTGCCTGCCGCCAGTCCACCGGCACCATTTTGAATGTGACCTGGACACCATGTTTTCTTTGTACAATGACCCACTTTGTATATACAATTTGGAAGATGCCCTGCCTCAGTCTCTGTTCTAAAACTCTTTTTAAAACTTTCTCAGGCTTTAAGTGGATATTCGCCCCACCCAGGGAGGCCATCTGTTACAATGGTGGGGTTAATACTAGAACAATACACTTAGATGTAGAAATCTAATACAGTTAGTGATGTTCACTAAAATTAGGAAGACAGAGCAAGGGACATACAGAACAATTAGAAGCTGTACATGAATGCAAAAAAAAGCAAGGAAAAGGAAGTGAGAATTTATGAGATCCAGTCACTCTGCTTTTGTGGATTTGTCACTAGAACTGAGTGGTTTACTAAGGCTCAGGGCAGCAGAATGAAACAACAAGGTGGCAACATTTGCATGGCCTTGAAGTCTCTGTTTAACTCATTTTGTTTGTTTTTAAGATTTTCAATGATGGGGGGAAATCCTGTGGTTGGTAAACTAGAGAAATTTAGAAAATCAATTGTGTGGAACAGGATAATGTCGAGACTAGATCAGGGTACTTAGAGACAAACAGTTGATGCTGCTTAAAGAATTAGACAAAGCTCTATGATATGGAGAGACCTCAGATGAAAGTGAAATTGAACCTAAACTAGAAAGGCAATACCCAAAACTTGGATAACACCTTTTTAAGACCTGCCAGGACCATATGCAAGCCATACTTACATTCTGAATTATGTGCTGATAAAATTATAAAAAACACTTAACGTTCAGTGAAAAAGATTACCAGAGAGATGATAATGATGGAAACTTGACCTCTTGTAAAATCAGGGAAAACAGGCATAATCAATTTCAAGTGTTGTGGAGAATGTGGGATGTCACCGCCCTTCTCTACAGTAAAGTTTACAGGAAGGAATGGGCTGAAGCTTCTGTGAGGGGTGTGCTAGTTAGTAATACTCAAGGGGAAATGGGAAGACACAAGAATGACTCCAGTCTCTGACCTGGTAATTTCTCCATGATAGGTCAGACAATAACTAGTTCTGAAATATCCTTAAGCTCAAGTTTAGGGAATGAGTAGAAAAAAGTGTGAGCAAGGATCTCTCTTCAGATGTCTGGAGGTTTGGAAACTGAATGCAAGAGAGAAAGTCATTAAAAACAGTGAAAGCTACTATGCCTCAGGTCCCAACCAGTGAGAGAGTCCCCTCATTTAAGCGACCTGGCCACTACTTCTGAAATCCAGGTGGTGACACATGGACCATGCTCTCTGACTTCATGAGGCTTGGCTTCTCCATTCTACCTCAGTCCCAGGTGACTTGACATACTGGGTGGGGTCTCTGCCTTGGTCTCTGAGGAGGCAGCTATCAGTTAAGCCTTTGAGCTAGGAGGAGCAGTTTCTATAACTGCCCCACCCAGAAACTTCCTCAGCTTCCTCAGGCCTCAGAGATTTTGGCTAGCCTTCCCAGAGTCTGTGGTGAACCAATGTGGTACCCAGTTCTCCTATAATGAGAAAAGTGAATCAGTATCAGCTAACTTCCACACCATCTAGCAGCACCCCTAGATATCTTTTGCTGCTGTTGACAGCACCCCTTCTTTTCTCAGTCCCTCTGATCATTGTGCCCAATATCCTTCACTCATATCTTAAAGCTCAGAATCTGCAGTCAGGGCTTTGCAGCTGATATCAGCAATAAAGTACTGGCCCCTTTTGGTAGACAGGCTGTTCTGCTTGTAAGGCATGCAATGCCACCAGACAAGATGTCATGGAAGCCTTACAAGTTGTTGCCAAGACACCGAAGTTCAGTGGAAGGAAAAAGATTTGTAAGCCTAACCTGAGCTGTGTGTAGTCACTATGACATTGGGTCTGAGATCTTTAAGTTGAGTGAGCAAGGGATATCACACTGATGTAGGATGTCTTTGCACATGCTGTAAATATCATTTGTTAATAAAGGGACTGTTTGGGCCTATGACAGGGCATCTTAGAGGTAGGCAGGAAATCTGAGCATAGATAAAAGGGAAGGAGGGCAGAGTCAGACAGAGATGCAATCCAGCTGCCCAAGAAGCAAGATGTAAATAAATAGGTGAGCTGTGGGCCATGTAGCAGGGCAGATTAATGGAAATGAGTTGAATTAAGATGCAAGAGCTAGCTAGCAATATACCCGAGCCATACACCAAGCAGCATGTAATTAATATAAGCATTTGTGTGTTTCTATGGGATTGCTGGTCTATGGTCAGGCCAGAAACCTCATTCTACATCACACTGAGAGCAACTTCTTGGCTCTCTGAAGTGACTCATATAAAGGAATTCTATTGACTTTCTGCTCTATGATCTTTGCTTCTATTATGGGTCTTTTATTTCTTGGCTTAATTCACTCAGCAAACACAGTACAGAACATGTATTGTGTTCTTCTTACACAGCGGTGCCTTACACAATATGACGGCTAACTCTCATGTAGTTTAGACCCAATTAGAGTAGTGAGACTATAAAAAAATAAAAAAATAGATAAGAATAAAGCAGAGTGTGGTGGGTGACAAAATCCAGAGGGATTATTAAAAGCCACTGCTAGGGTGGGCAAGATAAGTGAGTGGGAGATTGGGGGGGCAGGCTCATTGAAGATGTAACTGAAGAAATGAGCCAGTGACTTGGATGACATAATAAGAGCCACCCAGGTGACAACCAGGAGAGTGGAGGAGTCATAGGTGGAAAGGCCTATGTTGGGAAGGTGCTTAGCATTTTGGAACATGCAGAAGTGGGGTCCTTGTGGCTGGAGTGAGGCAGGTTTGACACAGGAATGACTGTACAGTCAGATTGCCAGAGCCTGTTTGCTAGGAAGATAGGAAGTTCAAAGTGTCCATACAACACCTTTTCCCTTTCACTTAAAACATGAAGGCACAGAGTCTGGAGAGGTAGCTGCCATCATTGTGTCAGCCTGCTAACCAGGGCTTCAGTGACTTAAAACAGGATTTTGTTATATAGTCAGCCACTGCCCGTCTTCATTAAAGGTTTCTGACTGCTAAACGTACGTTGACTCTTGAAAGCCTTTAAATGTTTAAAGACTAGTCGTGAGAGTATGTCACCCTCACACTCTCTTCTACTTCTGTTCTGCAACTTGAAAACCATGAAGGCAAAGTCAATTTTGGAGATTTTTGTTTTCTCTAGAGAAACATGGTTTGAGCATTTGCTTCTGATTAAGCATTATTAGTAGTATTTAAAAGAAAACATTTCTTAAGGGCGGGCACCTCTATTCTGGAGCTATATCTACCAATAAGGCTCTTCATAATCATATAGGTCATGATTCTACCTATATGGCTTGAACATTAGGCTCAGGTAGGAACTTTGGAAATAGGTACCTAGTGAACATCATTGTATTTCTTCCCATTCTGTCCCAGGAGGAGAATAAAGCACACAGAGGAATGAGGTGAAGTGTTAAAGTAATCAGGCATCATGGCACAGGGACCAGCATGCAGCCTGAGATACCAGCCTGAGCGGGTCTGTATCCTATTTAGCTCTCCAACTAACAAACTGTTTGATCTGTTTCCTAAGTTCTTGTAAAAGGTGGTGGCAATGATATCACCCTCCTAAGGAATTAAATTAATCTCTGCACATGCATTTAAAGCTATACTTGTTATATAATAAACACTATGGAAAGGTTTTAAGTTATTTCCTAAAAGGCTTATTAAAAATATGGATTATCTTCTTCACCCACCCCACTATAGACATTTAAACACCAGCTCTTCATTATGTCAGCACTGGATGGTTGGTTTGGTTGCTAAGTTACAGACTAAACATGAGGTCTTTATTCTGGATTAGGTCACATCCCCAGTACAGGACATGTGGCACGGCTTCTACTATTGAAGGAGACTGGCTGTGCACACAGACATTCAGAATCAGAAATTTGCATTGTAAGTCATGTACACATAGGGCACATGTGTGTATACACATCTTGGTTTTTAAAATAGAAATGACTATGGGAGCAATAGCTTTCACATTCTTATTTCAGCTGAAAAGAGGGTTTCATTGAAGCAGATACATAGAGAGAGAAGAATTTTGGAAGAGTTGAGATCTTTGAGTGCAAAGGAGTTGATGAACACAAACTCACAGCAAGTGATGTGCTGATAAAATTGGGGGCTTGCGATCTTGGTCATGGCTCTCATTCTTGTTCAGGATTTACTGTTCAAAATTCTCCACCAGCAAGATGCAGTGGAAGGTGTGGCTCCATTCGTTGGCTTGTGGTTATCCTAGACTTCATGCTACTCCCTTCAAGCTACCCCAAAAGTCAGCTGATTGACTGTCTGACTCTGAAAGACTTTCTGTTATCTTTATTTTCTGTGTTCTGTCTCTGAGGGTGAATTCTTATGACCAGGAGATTTGGAACAGAGAGTATGGCTGTTTAACCAGACAGCGGCCAGCATTCTGAAGGATTCTTACGTGCCATTTTCCAAGGCAGGTGGAAAGAGTTGATGTTTACACAGTGTGTAAAGGGAAGTTGAGCTTATAGCTGCTGTGCCTAGTCTGGGAGAGCTGCTCAGTCACCCTGAGAGACGAGGGAACCCAGGTTGGACAGAAGTTCTGTGATCTTCAAAGGTAACTAGAGAAGGGAGAGTAAACAGAGTGGACCATCTTGACTTAGGCCTGGTTATACTGCTCGACTCATTATGACTTTGACCAAAGTTCGTTTCTGGACTCATCTGACTGTCTGGAAGGGTAGGAATTGAGTTTGACTGTGTGTTATAGAGGAAAGGAAGCATAGTGTACAGTCAGCTCAGAGAGTCTATGGACCAAGGGTCCTCTCCAGAGATAGCCAAATAGGAACCAGGGATTACATTGCTTGACCCATAGCACAGTTTTCTCTATACCAAATTACATTGGCATAGCTATTGTGTGTGCCATACCTTTAAAAACCAAGTAGCCAATCCCATGTTTCTTAGAAAAGACATCAAGTGAAAACATCAACCATGCTCAATGAGAGCACCATGGAGCGTCAACAGTCATAAGGGCTTGAAGGAAAGATATTGCATCTGATGGCATGCAGGGCCATGTGTTTGAAATGGGCCTTCTGCAGAATACTGAAAACTCAAGCCAACTGAAGGTGTTCAAGGCAAAAACACAGATGTGCTCCATGGTAAACAATGAGTGGCCATCTTTGAAGTTCATATCGATGCTGGAATAAGTGATGGTTATTTGTTTCATCTCTTTGTGTGTGTGTGTATGCATGTGTGCTTATGTATTTGTTCTTGTATGTTTGCATGTAGGTGAGTATGCATCTGTATGTGTGAAAGCCAGAGGTCAATGTCAAAGGAGGTCAATTTTCTCCATTGCTATTCACCTTGTTGTTTTATGGTTTTTGTTTTGGTTTTTTGGTTGTTTTTTTTTTTTTTTTTTTTTTTTGAGACAGGATTGCTCATTTATTCTGGATCTCACTGATTGCCTAAACTCAGTGTGTTCTAGGGACCCACGTGCCTCCATTCCTCCAGTTCTGGGGTTACACCCAGTCCTGGGGTTACAGGTGCATGTCGTAGCACTTGGCTTTCATGTGGTTATTGGGGATCTGACTCTAAGTCTTTGGGTTTGTAGGATAAGCACTTCACTGATTGAGGCACTTCCCCCACCCTATCAAGGCTGGATTTCATTAAAGAAAGCAACAACCACATTGGAATTGTCTCTTCTACTCACCATGAAAGAATAATATGGAAACCATGACCCAGGATGTTGAGACAAAGACCTGGGGTCAATCAATTAACTGATGGCAGGACAACACAGAAGGAGGCTGCTGATCTGGTTATTCATCCTATGACTGACCATAAAAACTAAAGTGGCGTAGAAGCTCAGGTTCAAGTGAGCAAGCAGGTAAAAGGCTTTCCAGTAGCTGGAATGACCATTGGGCAAAATGCTGATGCCACCGTGGAACAGGCTGATGGTAAGAGTGGCCAAGCTGAGAATCTGCAAACACACCTAGGAAGTCTTATTTGGGGGTTACACAATCTGCTGAATACAAAGCTAGTCTACCTTGTCAGGTCTGCTCCAGAAAGTCTCGGCAGCTTGCCCTGCTCAGGAATCTAACTGCTGGCCAGCTTTGCCCCTCCAATGAGCACCCCCACTGTACTGTACACTCCAGAAAATCAGCTTTCAACTCCCCAGACTTGTCTTTTATTTGAGGTTTTTGCCTCTCTCTGGCCTTTCCCACTTGGATGCTTCCTGAAGACCAGGGGGTGAGGAAAGGGTTATTGTATGGTTCACTGCCAACACCTGGCCTCTCAGTTTTACCTCAAAGTTTGATTCAGATGTTTTCACTTCCTCCCCTCCTTCCATTTGGCCCTTTGGTCTCTGTCCCTCAAGCTGACTTTCATCATCCAATTAGAAATAACACCTTCTTCTTGCTACCATTTCTCTGGGAACCATAGGGAGTAAACCCTAAGCCTCTCGAATTCCCCACAGGGCCAGCAGGGCTTCAAAGGAGTGGGGTGGTGGCACCACCACACTGCTGGGCTTCCTTTCTGTTTGAACAGCTTCCATTGCTCACTGCCGATCAGTAACTCAATGATTCATTAAACACACAAACAATGAGCGAATCTGTTCCATTAGCGAGACCACCTGTTGATCTCAGACATTCTCAGCTGAACCCGGTGGACATGAACAACAGAATGCCTACATCACTCGAGTGCCCCATCCACATTTGATAGCATGCTGGAGCAGGAAAGCAGAGCCCAGGCTTGCTACTGCTGTTATGCATGTCCTTTTATCTGGTGGCAGGCCTGAGAGGCCCGACCTAGTGCAGAAAGCACACTTCAGCTCTCTCCGACTGGAAAACTCTAGGTTTTTGTGACTGATGGTGCCTCCTTAGTCTAACAGAATTGGGCGTTGGAGTGGATAGGAATATTCTGTACCTCTTTCTTGCTGTTGCAAAGGCAAGAGAGTTGACCAAGCTTTAAATACACACACACACACACACACACACACACACACACACACACACACACCACGCACGCGCACACACACACACACACACGCACTTACATGTTGTGGTGGTGTGTGGGTGGGGATAAGACAGATACGCAAAACTGTAAAAGGAGCCACATCAATCTTCTATGTTCTTGAAACAGTAGAATCTCTTTGCTGTGTAACATCTAGTTCCTTCATCTGCTCTGGGCCTTTAAGCATGGGTTTCTGAAATGTTTGCATGGTCTCTGTACATTGGGGTTGCTAAAAATCATATAGTGCTGATTGAGTTAGGCTTCCGATGTTCATATCACAGTCATTAAAAGTTAATTTTTATTTTTAAATTGAATTTTTCTGTTCTCTCAATTTCATACCTTTTACTGTTAGCATTGAGAGAAACTTTACAGCTTTTTTGGACCCTGAAAGCTGTACTATGCCAGGGATAACTAGCCATGCAATCTTTCCTAAATGAATATGAAATCACCTCTGTAGTGTGAATTCATCATAGGGCTTGAATAATCATCAGGGTTTGTACTACAGACTTCATCATTATCAAGTTTAAATTTCCCTAAAAGGACAGACTATTTGAAAGTATTTGATGATGGGCCTATGAGTCACTCAGTGACTAAAGGAATTTGCCAGCAAACCTGAGGACCCGAGTTCAATCCTTGGGACCCCCATGTTGGAAGAAGAGCAGAAACACCTGAGACTCCCACAAGTTTCTGTCTGACCTCCACACATACTTCATGGCAACACACAAATCAATAATAAATGAAATAACTAAAATTGGTGATGTAGATCAGTCATAATTTTATAATGGATTTATTCTAAAGAACAGTAAAAAGGCATTGTGATTTATGGATTCTTCTAAGAAAATAAAAGATGAAACGTCAGAAGATATTTCAAAGAAAAATCCCAGTTCCTGTTAATCTTCTAAAATGCATTTTAAAGATCCAGAGATTTTCATTTCTTGACAGAAAACTGTTCCTAATGTTGGGGTTTGCTTTTATTTCTGCGGTACCAGACATGACAGAATGCCAAGTGAGTTCCGTGTGAGTCTCTTTTAAGAACATTACATTGTCTAAGAGTCTAGACTTTGAAGTTCGTGCATTCAGAATTGGCATGGTAAACAGATGGAGGCAGGCTGATCATCTTATTCAGATCTTCTGGGCAGGTGTGGGCTAATTGCCCTCATCCCACGCAGAAATGCCTACAGATATTTTCAGAAGGATTTCTGCAGTGCTGGTCCTTTGACAAACACCCCCCTGATTTGAGTGCCAAGTGCAGGTGGGCTGTGCAGCCTCCCAGTTGCGCAAATCAAAGGCTATCTTGGTTTCTTCTGTAGATTAAAAAAATGAATGGCACAAGGCCTGACTTTTTAAGGCAGAGAAATACATAACTGCATAAATGAATGGGTAATAGAAAACTACTGGCTACCTTCTTATACGTGATATGCTGCCACTATCCACCAAACTTTCCAACATAGAGCTAATGGTAGGATCTAGTGTCCATTGTGCTAATCAGTAGCCACATGTGCATCGGTACTGTGGCTGGTATGACTGGGAAATAAATTTTAGTTTAGTTTATCAAAATGTAAACAGTTTTTTTATGTTTAGTGGTCTTCACTAATATCCATAATAATACCTAAATTGGATTCTTACCTTTTTAAAAAGTTATGTACATTCATGTGTGTGTGTGTGTGTGTGTGTGTGTGTGTGTGTTTAGGCAAGGGGTAGACATAGGGTATCCTCCTTTATTAGATCAATCACTCTCTTCTCTTGATTCTCATTGTACTTCAGCACAAAGGGCATCTTAGGGCAAAATGCAAATGTTCAGAAGGAAAATCCAAGAGATGCTAGGAAAGTAGTGTGCAGGGACAGAATTCAGGAAAGGGAGAAAGTGTGTGTCCATAAGCAAGGTGACACAGGGCGTTCTTTGTACCCAATCTGCTGACAACTTATGAACTCAGTAAATGAAGTACCACAGTTGTTCCAGTATAGGAAAACCTTATTTACTTCAGGGTTTTTGAGCCAAATGGAATTTAGTAGAAATAATTGGTGCCATGGGAAGAAGGGTTTTGAACCATTCTCTAAAGAGACTTCTTCTTTCTAAAGCCAGAATCTTTGAGGCTGAAACATCACTTCTTTGATTAGGTGATAGTGTGTGGTAGTTAAAGATGGAACTGTGGGGAGAGCCCTGAGCAAATCATGGAGACATGGAAGTAAAGAGCTCTCTGGGTCGTGGCAGAGGAACAAGTTGGGGGCACAATTAGAAGGGGGTGTGACATGAGAGACCCCCACTGCTTCCTGTGATGAGGTGAGAAGATCCATTGCATTGTCTTAGATTTGAACCTGGAGGAAGCTGCCTATGAAGAAGCTGGAGCGGTAGGTGCTCCGGTGGGCAGCCAGCAAGGAAATCAAAACCTAGGTTCCAATACTGGAAGGGAATGAACTCCAGAAACACACGGAATAAGCTACAAGTCAATTCTTCCCAGTGCCTCCACACAAGAACCAACCTTGGCTGACTTGTGAGACCCCAAGCACAGAAACCAGACCAGTTCTCTGTATAAGATAATTAATAGAAATATTTTTAAAGACCCCAGGACTGTGATAATTGCTACCCAGCAAAAGAAAGGAATATAAGTTCTTAGCACATTGTGAGAAAGTCTGGAATAAAAGGTAAGGCAGGCTTCTTTTAGCTTTCAGACGACCCAGCACAGCTCAGAATACTGTATGTGATGAGGACATACTCATACAGCCTTGCTGCAGGGCATGACCTCTGTCTGCTTCCCCACAGGACCTATTTACATTTTACACACCAGAAACTCGGGATTTGGTTGGGCTAAGCCTAAAGTCTCATTTAACAAAATGTAGCAAAACAAGGTTTTGGGACCTCTGTTCCTTTCTTTGCGAACCACCATTTTCAGGCTCTGAGGCTAATGCAGTACTCCTGATGACACTGACACCCTTGGCTCACAGTGGGCCATGCATACTCAAAGGAGGAGATAAGGAATAGTAATAATAAAACAAAAACGTTTTGCTCAGGTTTAGACTTTCAGCTTCATCCCTTCCTCTCTTCTCACCCAAGCTACCCCGGGACAAGGCCTGTCTTTACACTCAGCCTCTTTTGGTGTTTACCCCTTGAACACAGAGCAGAGGAAGCACTTGTCTGAGACCAAGGTCTTCCTGCCTCCTTCCAGGTGCGATAGCTGGCAAGAAAAAAAAGTCTCTGGACTCTAACCGCTGCTGAGGAGGCACCACATTTCCTCCAGCTATCTCCCCTGCATACCAATCTGCTTACAAACAGATTGGCCCACAGGCGCAAGCACGGGTGTAATTTGGCCTTTCTCTCCTGACAGCGAACCTGCTCCCTTAAAGAACTCAACTCCAGGAGGAGATATTAGCATCAAGTTTGAGGCGGGTGGGACTCCAGGATCCCAAATATTGAGGGGGGAAAAAAAAACGGAGGAAGCGAGCAGGATAACAGTCTATGGGAAAACATTAAAGCGCAGGCGCTCTGGAATTTTCTGAAGCTGCAGACTAGAGGCCTGGAGGCAGGTCTTTGTGGGGCAGTGATTCATTGGGCCGGAACTGATTGGCTGCCTGGTTCCGTCTCCTCTCTGGCTGGCTGCCCCTTCCTTCCCTGAATCTGGCTCAGTGGTGAGGAATTTATTCCTATGTTTCTCAGGAATGGGGGAAGGAATTTTCAATTGTCTTTACCATGCCTTCAGAGATTAGATTTTTGTGAAACATTCAGCCGAAAAATGAAAGCAGGGCATGTATGTGCCCCTGGGTTGAGAAGTGAATGATTCAACCATTTAGAAAGCTCAGGCTAACCAAACTGTCATCCTCACGGTGGGTCTCCTAGGGACACAGTCAGGTGAGAGATGTGGAAAAGAATTTTCTCCTTCTGACCTGATAAAATATACTTAAATATCCTTTAAATTGAAAACTCAACTTAAATAAAATCAAAGTATAAAGTGGATTTGCATGTGTTGCCTTATTTTACAGAAATGTCTACATCTGTGTTTCCCAAAGTCTGATTATTTGGATTTCATTCTGACACTCAGAAAAATGTGATCCATTTGTGACTTTGTTTGTTTGTTTTTAATATGAAGATGTACCGACTTACTTGAGCAAGAGCCCTGCTGTCCATAAGCTGGAGCTGACCCCCATAATCCTGCATTTTGACAAGCAAGCTTCTGCCACCCAGGTGTTCCTCTGCAGCAGTGTCCCATCTCTTACAGGTTCTTTCCTGAGATGCACAGAAAGGCATAAATCGAAGGGCTGAATGAAGCAGGTGGTGGTGGCGCACACCTTTAATCCCAGCACTTGGGAGACAGGCAGGCAGATCTCTGAGTCTGAAGCCAGCCTGGTCTACAGAGTGAGTCTGAGGATAGCCTGCACAAAACAAAAAACAAACTGTCTTGAAAAGCCAAAACAACAAAAAGAAAACAGGCCTGAATGAGAGATAAGCATTTTCCTGACCACCGGGATAGGATGATACGATATGGGTAGGCAGAGCTCTCTGAAGTTCAGTGAGAGCAGACTCCTATAGCCTGTCACAGGCTGTGAGGGAAGTGCTGATGTGGGGAAAAGAATGTCACAGGTACAAAGAGAAGGGGCAGTGCCTAACCCAACTTGGTAGGAAGACTTCCTGGAGGGAAGGGCCATCAGGTAGAAGAATGGTAATGACTTGCTGTAGTCTCAGACTGAAAATCAAAGACATGACTTGACTTCTGTAGCAAGTAACTGCCTACCCCCAAGGAGACACTTGTCAGAGGAGTCCATCTATTAGGTTCACTTGGATGGTCAGGGACAACACTGTGGCCGTGTGGATGGATTCTGCAGCTCTGCTTTGATGGCCTTTGACTTTTCAAGTGTGAGGGGCCAGGGCTCCTCTTCTTTCCTCTTCCAGGCTCCCTTGTGCTGTAGCTGTGTGGTTCAGAGCCTGTCGATAAAGGAAGGTTAACTGGTAGGTTGGAATCCCTAAAAGTGTATGTGGTAAGGCTGATGGGGTTTGAGTTTGACACTTCTTCCTAGTGAATGGGGTGTCTGCCTCACCCCATCTAAACCCTCACCCTCAGGGAAAAATAGATGCTGATATCATCCTGTCAAAGGTCAAATTTGGAGGTTAAAGAAATATCCACTAGAGATCTCCAAGAAGCCAGGAAAAAAAAATCATGTTTACTTTTAATTGGGGAAGATTTGAACCTGTCTCCAGATTTGACAGTTCTGGATATGAATTCATTGTGTTCTGGATATGAATTCATTGTGACATTCATTCCTTCTTTGATATTTTCAAAACAGGCAAGAAATAGAACATGAATCCACTTTCTCAAGTGCTATGCCAAGATTTGGGGAAAGAATAAAATTCTGAGTGTGTCTTGTTTATTCGACTAGTCTCTGGTCATTTGTTAACACAATATTTCATCCACAGGGTGTTCTAAGCCAGTTTTGAGCATGAGGTTCCCACTTTGTCATAACTGTCCATGAAAGAAAAGAATGTGGGAATGGTTGCTTTGCCATATCCAAAGACTTTGGTGGCAACAATGGCTGGCTTCTATCTTCTAGACTTTCTTACAGCCACCAGAAAATGTAATTTTCTTAGAATTTTCAAATTTTAGAACCAGGAAAAAAACAATTCAGCTTTCTGTGGCAATAACTATCACAACAATGAACCCTTTGCTCTAATTAATTCACTTTTATGAATATCAAAGAAATGTGTCTTAAATGTCTATTTTAAGACTGTCCATGTCTTAGTTGGGCTTTCTATTACTTCGATGAAACACCATGACCAAAAGGGAAGTTGGGAGGAGAGGGTTTATTAGGTTTATACTTCAGCATTGCTGTTCATCACTGAAGGAAGTTAGGACAGGAATGCGAACAGGACAGGATCCTGGAGGCAGGAGCTGATGCAGAGGTCATGGAGGGGTGCTGCTTACTGGCTTGCTTTTCATGGCTTGCTCAGCCTGCTTTCTTATAGAACCCAGGACCAGAAGCCCAGAGATGGCCCCACCCACCATGGGCCCTCCCCATTGATTAGTAACGGAGAAAATGCCTTACAGCTGGATCTCATGAAGGCATTTCCTCAGCTGAGGCTCCTTCCTCTCTGATGACTCCAGCTTGGGTCAAGTTGACACACAAAACCACCCAGTATAAGAATCTAAATTATGATGAAACATTGAGTTCATAAAATTGTTCAACATTGTGGACTTTAGAGGATACATTCATTTAAAGACGTATTATGCAGTCCTACAATAATTATAAATGCATGTACATATGAAATTTGCAAATGTATAAATGTTTGAATCTTATCAAGTGCCAATACTCTGGTAAATAAAGGAATGTTCAAACTATAAGCCTCTTACAGAAATATTAGTTGGCAAATTTGTGAATAATGTCATTTCAAAAGTTTGTTCCATTGTTCTAAGTATTCACTGATGTGGAATTATTACAGATGTTCAGAAGGCTCTGCCTCAGAGAACTTGTGAATGCTCTTCAGAGCATGCTCACTCATTCTAGGCTCCTGTCACCTCTAGGGTAACTATCATGTGCTTAAAACACAGCAGTGCCTAAATCAGAAGAAATGCAATGCTCAACAATCTTACTCAGACATATGTCTTATTTTAATCTTTTATTTAATGGATATTTGAAGTGAAATGGTTATTTTTACAATAATGTCTCTAATCTCTCTCTTGTCTGTCTCATTTTGTTCTTCCTCACGAATTCAACCTAGGGAGATTGCTCACAGAGACAGTAAGTCACAGCAAAGCTGGTCTTTGCCTCTCATTCTACTTCATCCCCACATCTTTCCCACAACCTCTATATCCATTTTTAGTTAAGAATTGTTGGCCCAATAATGGAGGGTCATGTGGTTCTCAGAACCAAACTACTGTGTGCAGAAAGCAAGAATACTCTATGTGTGTGCTTCTTAAGCCATGTCACATGTAGGATCCACTCAAGGGTCTTGTCCACAGGCAGGTGTCTTATTCTGTAGGTGGGAGAAAGGCATGTGATACTGCTTTGCTCATAAAGTCACACTTGAGTGACAGGAGTCTCAGCTACAGAAACCAGATTCAGAAAGGAGTTAGAATTTTAGTTTTACATCAACAATGTTAAAATGCCTGTATTTTGTTGTTTATGAAATCTGAATTTTCTTTCATTAAAAGGGAATGTGCTTTTCCTTTCCAATTCAGGATTCACTTCAGACCTTGGTTCCTGGGCTATGAAAGACAGGAATGTTACAGATCTGCACTGTGGAAAGAGAACAGCTTGCAGATCATGATTAGCTGACTACCTGCTCTTACCAACTAGGACTTAGCATCAAGTGGCTAATTGGGGCTCAATCTCATTCTGAACTTCTGGCTTAGAAGAGCTCATAGCCTGGCGACTGAAGCAGATGGGAAAATTAATAACTATATTTATTTTAAATTTACTATTTAATGGAACATACTCTAAATAGAAATTAACTAAATATATAAATACATAATATGTAACACATATAAATCTATGAATATATGTATCTATTAGTCATCACTGTGACAGAATACTGAGGTAAATAACTTATAAAGAAAATAAATGATTTTGTCACAGTTCCAGAAGTCTTAGTCCATATTGTGATGTGGAAAATGTCTTTTTGTATGCTGTGAATACCAATCTTTAAATAAAGGACTCTTTTGGTCCATGACAGGTACCATAGAAAAATTAGGTGGGGAAATCAGAACATAGGTCGGAGGAGGGCAGAATCAAAACCTGATCGAGCCAGATGCCCAAAGAAAAAACATGTAAGGGACACAGGTGAGCCACGGGCCACATGGCAGACAGATTAATGAAAATAGTTTGAGTCAAGATAAAAGAGCTAGCTAGTAAGGTGCCTAAGCCATAGGCCAAACAGCATGAAGTTAATATAAGCGTCTGAGTCATTTTTAGGAGCCTAAGCAGTGGCAGGTGGCTAAGCGGTTTGGGACTACAGGTCTGAGGGCTTGGACCTTTGGCTAGATGGGGCAAGAAACCTCATTGTAACAAAGTGGCTAGCTCTACTGCTTTGTTTGGGATTGTGGCAACACACTAGGTCATGAGGTAAGTAAGTGGCTCAGGTGGCTGCTTCTTTAATGTTCTTTTATTAGGATCTACTTGACTCTACTACCTTTCAATAGCTTGGTCTAATAGCTGAAGACAAAGCTTCAACACATTGGACTTTGGGGCATTATAGATCCCAGCCATGACAGTACATGTCTACCTAAACTTATGAATATATTTAAATATTTAATGTGCTTAATATACTTACCCAATAACTCCAATGTATGGGAAATATGTATTAAAGAAATATATAACAAATATATCTACATATAAATAAAAATAGATGTAACATGTGTATGATAAAAACAATTTAAATGTCAATAGTAAATTAAAATATTTAAGTAAGCACGTGGATTATTTTTATAGATATTATTTATCAATCTACAGTATAAGCATATGTTGGTGTGTAGATATATGATGACTGGAACTAGGCTAATACACTTGTTTTAATTAATACTATGGATACCCAGAAGATGGTACAGCTATCTGAGATGACAAAGGGGGAAAAAAAGATGAGCTGAGTCTTGAAGTATTAGAGTAGGTTGGGGGTAAAGCATCAGAGGCGAGGGTTTTTACTGCAACAGGTAGTAAAAAGCAATGGAGTGTTGAGCTATAAAGATGCCTCCAACATGGGCTATGGTGATGGCAGAAAGGAGGTATAAAGCTGATCAAAGATGTAATTCTGTGTGTGTTGTAGCCGGTTACACTGGAGGGTGGTGACGGTCACTGGAAACTCTTTGTGCACTAATTCCTTCTGGACTTAAAGTAACTCTCCAAATCATCAAGCCTAGCAAGAGTCAACGGAAAGTCTCCATAAATATAGTTCATGGGAAAGCAGTCCCCATGGAGCAGTCAGCCTTCATGGGGCTGGTAGATGCTAAGAAAGAAAAATCCATGATGGATTTCTTTGAAGAGAAAATGGGTGAATTGTTGGCACACAGGATACTGAAAGGAAAACAGCAGAGATGAAAAAGAAGATGCAGAGACAGATATTTTGACATTCCTGTTTCTGCTAGATCCTTTAACCTGATCCCGGAGGACATAAACTCTGAGGTCCCTGAAGACTGAAGGCAAATGATGATGAAGGAGGGATCCTTAATTCTCTTCTTCATCACAGCTTTATCACTGCCTAACACATGAAGCTGGAGTCAAAGAAGAAGCACTCTACACTCTACAATTAGAGTCTGGTGAAGCCCTTCATGTCCCTTTCATCGGGAACCATGTCAGGGGATGCTTATTGCTTGTCACATGTACAGATCTGCATGTATTTATCGCCCTCTGTCATATAAATGGCCTCTTAAATTCTTGGTCCTTAACACATGTTGAAAAATTAAAATGATTACATTTTATAGTTCCTTTCATCCAAGGATCACAATCTTATAAACATCAATTAAGACCCACAGCACACTGTGCGGTATGTAAATATTAGTATGTTGTTTTCTATGTGGAGATGATAATTAACAAGGATATTGAGCAATTTGCTCATAACAAGGTGAGTTCACAGATATGGGAGTTGAATTTCTACCCTCCGAGACAAGCACAATAATTGCCAAACCAAGATAAAAGCCTTTATCCATTCCTCAAAGATGAGTGTGCACAACTGAATCATAGCTTTTTACTCCCATCTTGCTTAAGAATCTAGAGACCATCCAAACTCTTTTAAAAGTGATAAGCTACTTTTTAAAAATGGAGAGCTTCACATTTACTCCCTAGAATTTATCCTCACCATCTGGTTCATATTTACTCATATGAATTTATCATCACATCTAGAGAACCCAGGAATGTAGAATTCTGTCCCATATCCAAGTTATCGAGGCCTCATAATGTTTTCAAAGAAGGTACGGAGTTATGATTATTTACTCTCTGATTTCTAAGCCTATCCTGTTATTAGATTTATATCATATAGAATGATCTTAACCAAGTGCTTTATTGCCTTCAATACACATAATTTCTTAAGATTTTCTGGAACATAGGATTCCCATACATTGCCTCAGTCAGCCAACTCTACCTAAGTGAGCACTCTGTGACACATGCTTTGCTTAGAGCCCACCTAATTCACATTTTCCTCTTTGACTGTGAAAGGGTACATACCCATTTGACAGAATAGAGAAATCTGAAGATTGAGTGGGTAGGCACTTATTCAGTACAGACCATGTGACTGGAAAGTAAGTGCAGAGTCTGGAATCGACCCTCAGACTATTGGACTATCCTACCCTAAGCACAAACCCCAGCTCCTCAGAGTGCCTTCTCAGAGCTAGCAGAGACTTAATATATATCTTTTTCTGTACCTTCCTTCCATTACAGCGAATTAAAAACCCTGACCATCCATTTTGCCTGGTGGAGATTTGCAAGGTGACTGGCTATGGGCCTAAAGGGGGACTATAGACCTGCTTTAAAAAAAAAAAATAGGTGAGAGCTGAGCATCAGTTCTCTTCAAAGATGGGGCTAAGAGTCCTACTTTTTACTGGTAACCTTTGTCTTTCCAACCACACCCAGAATCTCTCCTGAGATGAACAGCTCTTGAGGAGCAAAAGACACTTTTGTTGCTTGCAGACTCTGTCTCACAGCCCATTTGCTCACCCTTCTCTTGACTTCCCTGTACAACTCTGGGACTCTCTGGAGATCCATTCTCCTGATTCTCTCGATATTCCAACTCTATTCTCATCCCCTCCTTGGGAGGGGGCTATCCTGGGGGGGTGGTGTTTGTTTGCTGAAAAACCGGTAAATGACATGTTTCAGAAGTGATATTTTGACTTGCAGAAGCCAAGCAATCTGGACAGGGAGAGAATTTCTATAAATCCCACATGTTTTCCTCTGTTTTATTTTAAATGCAGCATCTGTAGCATGTACCTGCCAAGGAGAGTCATATTTTTATTTTCACCAATAATTCTAAGGAACCGGCTATTGCCCAGATCCAACAACTTGGATTCTTTGCTGACTTTTCTGTTCAATTGGGCCATTCTTTCTGAACACAGAAGATTTGATGTAGAAGAAAATATCTCTTTGGCACCACCACATAGAACTGCGTACATGTGCTATTTCCAAAAAGCAGCCTCCTTGAAGAACAAGATGGAAATTTAATGGCAGCTTTAATTTTAAGATGCTTACAATATTACACTAGCAAAAAAGAATTCAGCACCAGCTGTGTGTCTGAGAAACCTAGGGACTGACTAAGTCTGTCACGTGAACAGCTTCTAACCCTGAGAGCTAGGTGTGTATCTGGCATTCAGCAAGTCTGTCAATGCAGACAACTTCAAAGACAGTGGGGGGGGGGCATGCAGATGATAGCTGGAGATAGAGGAGAATAAAACGCTTCAACAAGTTAAGGTTAGTCCCCCTCACCTAAATCACTAAAATTTGCTAAACACCAGGATAGTTTGAGGTATATTGACAGTGGCCTAGTATTCCTTTTTAGTTTAGAGAAAACACACATGAAAAAGGCATATGAAATAAATAGGACATATTAATGGTTTTTTAAAAGGAGAAGATGACAAAAGTAAATAGGAGACATCCTGTCTACAAGGACCTTTAGCCAATTGCTTGAAGCACATGGCCACAAAGAGGGTTGAGTATCATCCAATAGATCCAGATGGTGTGATTTAGGGGACAGACAACTCTTACTTTGTTACATCTGTGCAAACTTTTGGACATACCTACCTTTATAAAAATTATATTTTTGATAAAGATATGAAAGTCTTGAATATACATCAATAAATTCTACAGAAAGTTTCTTGGCTAATATCCAGGGTTATTAAACCTTAACATGCTACTGACCCATTTTCTTTGCAGACCTGTTATCTTCTAGAATCTTAATAAGGACAAAATAATAAGTTTGCAGTCATAAGAATTTGAAGATTTTAGTTAACATTTCTCACCTGTTTTGAAATAGCAGTTTCCAGGGCCTTTCTTTCCCTCCCTCCCTCCCTCCCTCCCTCCCTCCCTCCCTCCCTCCCTCCCTCCCTCCCTCCCTCCCTCCCTCCCTCCCTCCCTTCCTCCCTCCCTCCCTTCTCTTCCCACCTCTTTCCTTTTGCTCAGATATTTTGAGTCTACTACAGAGAGTTACCTTGGAGTGCTTTAAGTACTAAGGAGCACACGTACTTGAGATGTGTCTAAACTTCATCCTGCCTGAGCTGAGTGTTCACTCCAGTGCATATCTCTTCTGAGTAGACCCCTGGAAATTTTATAGTCGACTTTGTGTCTCTCCCCATCCAGGATGGCATATAACTTCATCGTATCCATATTTGTACACCAGCATTGCTCTTGGTTTGTAGGTTTTTTCCTACCTTGTTTTCTTTCTAAAATTCTTTAAAACATTTTAATTCCAAATTTTAATTTTTAATCATATTGCAAAAAGCACTTAATTGTTTTATTATTTACTTATGTATTTTTATGTGTCTCTATATAAGCTCATGTGCACCATGTATGTGCATACAGGTGCTCACAGAGATAGAAGAGGGCATCTGGTCCCCTAGAACTGGAGTTATGGGTCATTGTCAACCACCCAGTATGGGTGCTGGGAATTGAATCCAGGTCCTCTGCAAGAGCAGTAAGTGCTCTTTACTGCTGAGCCATCTCTCCAGCCTTCACTTAAAAATCTTTATCAAACCCAGTTGGGGAGAAGAAAATGAAAAAAAATGGTGTGGCTGTTTTGAATCTATGGCTGATTCAGACAGACAAACACAAGTTTTCATTCTGCTTCTGTGCATGGGTGACACAGTTGTCAGGGGGATTCAGTGGAATGTGAAATTACAAATATTATTATAAATAATTAACTGATCCAGGTCATAATGAGGATAATTATTTTTGTGTTTCTTTATTCCTGTAGGGTGTGCAATAATTACATCAGTCCTTTGCCAAGCGGCATTTAAATATTGTTATTAGTTGAAACAAAATGCAAAGCTTTGGTCTTACTTGATATGTCCAAAAGCAAGGAAGGACACAGGGAAGGTAAGAGCCAGGTGGATTTACTGAGGGTTCCAAATGATGCCCTAAATAACTATTTTGGAGCTCAGTTACATGCAGGTGGTAGGATTTATGCTATGAATGCCTAAAATACTTTCTCTCTGGAGAGGAGATTATTGAGTCCTAGTGAGCAGGAGTGCTCAGTGCCAATACTAACCATTAGCTGTTGGCTCTGAGCCATGACTGTCTTCTCTGCAGTGGATTCCGCCACCAAGGGGAAGGTCATTAAGGGCTGTTCTCTCTTCTTGTTAGTATGTTCCAATGTAATTAACAGAACTTGTTCACCAGATGGTTCCCTTCCTGTCAGCAAGAGCCTCCAGCTTAATGGGCTATGCAGGATTCTTTAAGTGGGTGAGGCGGGAAGCAAATTTAAAATATATCGTCTTTGATCCTCCCACTTCTAATTAGTTCTAAAGGTTTTAGATAAAAATGTAAAGAGGTCAGGGGGATGGACTCACAGAAGTCCACCAGGAGCTTTATACATGTCAGGGAGTGTTGATTCCTGTCTGCTGAGTTTCCATCCAGCACAGAGAAAGGACAGCGTTGCTGTCAGCCTACTACAGAGACATTCGGAGAGCCTGGGGACTGAGATGGATTAAAGTGGGATGATGAAATCCAGTTAGTGCTTATCGAGTTCCCACTAGATTTCAGATGGCTTTGGGTTCTGGTGAAAATGTGATGGCCCCTCTTTGGCCCAGAGTTTAGAGAGTCATGGGGGGATTTGGACATGCAGCTCACAGTAGAGTTTTGTGAGGCGATCCTAGACACGCGATCCTCAGCCTGCCATTCATATTTCTGTATCAAGTTCAGTGATGTCCTGTCCTTCATATGGCTTTGATGCAACAAAGGGATGCCCCAGTCAATCTTATCTGTCCGCTTCTTCTTACTGGTGTCTGTTTTAATAGTTGGACATGTGGCCACTTAAAGCTGGTCAACTGGAGGATTGAGGTCTTGGTTGAACCTGTAGTATCCACTTTTTTGCTTCACTAACTGATACTGTCCTCTTTTTACACAATGTTATGATCAAACTAGGAGCAACATAATTAAATGATAAAAATAACGCCCCCAAAGCTAAGCCAAGAGGTTTTCTCTATCAACTGGTTACATAAGGATGTATGATGACATAAGGAAGTAACAGGAATATTTCATTCATGGTCCATCTCCGTGATTATTGCAAAACTCTTGTATATCACATGAGAAACCTGGGGACGTTGAAGTTCAGAGGGACTCGTGTGATGAACCTGAGGAAATTTGCTAGGTTCTGAAATCAAGGGCTCTCCTAAATACATCTTGTTTCTTTTATAAGTTGAACTAGAAAAACCTCAGTGTCATGGGCCAGGGCACAGTGCATTCACAAAACTTTTCCTATTTCGTTCAGAAAAGAAAAGTAACTTTGCTTCCTCTGAACTGTTATCCTAGAATTTTAAATGATTTTGCTTTGCTTTTCTGTGTGAAGAAATGTTGAAGTCATGCAAAGCTTCCAGTGAGATAAAATATTAAATATCCAAGTAAGGTTTTAGCCATGAAAGATTGTTTGAAAGGATGTTTGGAGGACAAGATGAAATGGCCTAGTGCCATGAGTTGATGCTATTTCTCCACTCAGAAAAGACTTTGAAGGTACTGAGTAGTCTCAAAGAATGCAGCACGCACATTAGCCAGGGTAGTTATTGGTTGAGTTGGTCTTGCATTAAAGCTCAGATTTGAAGACAGTTTCATCCACTCACTGAAGTTTTGGGTACCTTTCTGTCTAAAAGCAACCAAAAGCCCAGCTCAGTATGTTTAAGCAAAACTGGGGTGTATTGATTTCAATAAGTAGATAATTCAGTAATTCAGTCAGCAAGTCTGCCTTCAGACACAGCGTGGGTCAAGAATCAATTCTTACCGCTTTGTCTCACCTTATGGCTCTTTCTTTCTTGGCCCTATTCTGACTCTAGCTGGTGGTCTCAAACTGTAGGCTTCCTCCTTCAAAGAATTATGTCCATTGGAAATAGAGTTCACTTCTTAGACAGCTCAAATGAAGTATAGAAATGAATTCCATTAGCCTGGACTGTATTTTTGTAGCTGATTAAGTTGTTATTTCTTTCTTGTAATTCTATATTCTCAATTATACATCTACCTTCTTGCTGTGGCTTACAGTAGACGTTATACCCTCATTGCCTTGGCTACTGGCCCGGCCACATGACTCACAGGTGAATGGGATACTAGGAAATGTTATGTAAAAGAAGCTTATACATGCAGTTGAGTTTGCTCTCTTGCTACAAGCCCTGATGTCACATAAGAAAAGCATGTCTTGCATAAAAGATTGTGTGAACAAGAAAGAAATGTGGCATGATTTTGGATCATGATCTTAGTACTGGGTTGGAATTGACATCATCCAAGGGAACCTTGATGAGTCAATTTCTGGCCAACTTCAGAAATGTAAGAGTGAAATGCTTGTTGTAAAGCCACTGAGTTTTGGAACCATTTGTTAACTAGCATTATTATGACAGTGGCTAACTGATGTTATTGGTCTCCTACTCTGCTGCTTCAGACAGCAGTGGTGAACACTAAGGCAGGAGGCGAGAATGTGATCAGATAATTCCAGGCCATGATCTCTGCTCCTGGGACTCCCTGGTTGAATCTGGCTGTTTTGAAGAACGAAGCGTGCAATTCAAACAAAAGTGCAATGGCAGTAACCAGCAGCATTGCCAGACATTTTGATGAATGAGAAATAACAAGTGTCTGGTGCATCCGCCATCACTCAAAAGCTACATTTAGGGTCATGGTGGATTGTGACAAGCTGTCACATCGCCTGTTCTGGGCCATTAGATGTAAGTGACAACCCAGTAGCAAAGCACTAATCAATATAGGAGAGATAGTATTTGCTGTGGGATCATGCTCTTGTACACTGTAAAGATTTGTCCCTTGAATTGGTTTAATAAAAATGCTGATTGGCCAATAGCCAGGCAGGAAGACTAGAAGAATTCTGGGAAGAGAAAGGGCAGAGTCAGGAGTCGCCAGCCAGATGCAGAAACTGATGAGAACGCTGCTCTGAGAAAAGGTACCAAGCCAGGTGGCTAAACATAGACAGAAATATGAGTTAACTTAAAATGTCAGAGCTAATTAGTAATATGCCTGAGCTACCAGCCAAGCAAGTACTATTATGCCCCTGAGTCAATTATTTGAGAAGCAGCTGCTGGGTATTTGAGAACTGGCACACAGGAAAGAAACATCCAAGTACAAGTATTGGAACCAGGGACAGAGGTAGTTACAGATTTGTTACCGTGTGTTTAATCAGGAAACACTTCAAATGTTGGGCTTGGTCCTGAGCATCACATTTTAAGGGGTAGCACATTAGTGAATTAAAATTTGCCAAAAATGATTCAAAAATTTTCAAAAGAAAGAGCTCGAGTCTCATGGCAAAGCACACGTGAGGAGAATGAATTCAGAGTCAGGGTCCACAAAGGAGAGACGACAATTATTTCAAATAGCATAAGGGTTGATATGTGAAGAGCTAGTGAACCTACTGCATTCCTCCTGCAGGCACATGATGCGTAAAACACACAGAAGCATGTTTCAGAAAGCATACGGACTTTAGAACTGGGAAGAGAATGTCACTCAAACTATGTTCTACCGACTAGCAGCGTGTTCTTAGGAACAGTGCTGTTTCCCATTGACAGTGGGTACATTGTGACTAATAACTCATGTTTCTCTGCTTCTTTTGTTCCACCTGTAAAAACAACAGAACTAGGCTTGCTGGAGAGCCTTTTGTGGGCGTTCAATAATGCTATTTTATTTTCAATTAGTAATGAAATATTAGTGAGCCAAGTGCTCACGGCCGGTGCTCTCCTGAAGCTAGTTTTACTTAAGAAAAGGAGAATATCCGCGTCCAGATTCACATCACAGAAAAATAGAATGGGCTTATGAAAGCCAAAGTGAGATCCTTATCCTGGGGACGGTTCCAGATGACAGTCATGGAGAATGGAGCAAGAAAGGACTTCCCAGGACCACTGAAAACATGCACTATGCAGATGTCTGGGATAATCTTAAGTTTCTACATTTATTACACAAGGAGCCCGCTTCATTCTTACTGGTGCCTAGTGACTGGCCACAAAAGCTGTTATTCACCAGGAGACCAACATCTGGATGGACTTGCAACCATCCTGTTACAGTGCAAACATCTACTTTATTGGTGATGTCCAAGTTTGAATGATAAAACTGTAGGGCCACCCTAATTATAAGTCTGATTATAATTCATCAGATAGGAGGCACAGATTATCTTGCTATTTGTGAAGAACGTGTTTCCTCCTAGGTGATGTCCTGTCTCTTCAGTCAGCTGCCCATCCCTTTTGATCCTGTCTCCCGAATTCCTCTAATCTGCTCCTTCTTTTAAGTCTTACTGCTTTAGTTCAGGCTCTTGTTACCTTTCGCCTGGAGCATTGTAAAATCCTCCTAACAGCCCAGGCTCATTCTTTTATCCATAAAACCCACTGCCTCTGGTGTTGACTTTTAAAGCATGCTGCTGATCTTGCTGGTTCTTTTTATTCATCTAGAGAAAAATGAAGTTTTAGTGTATGCCTTACTGTATCACGTAACCAGATGGAAGGATTTTCATCGAAAGGAAAGAATATGCTTAGGATTGTAGGATGTAAACTTCCCTATTACATAGGCTACCTAAGTCTCCTTTAAAAACACCAAGGAGGCCTTGTCATTGGTATAGATCACCGACCCTCAGAATATCTGAGAAGAAAGCATGAGAGCTGTGTAGCATCCATGTTGAAGAGGCACAGCTAACAATGTCAGTCATAAGAAAACAGAATGGTTTCCAGACTGAGTCAAAAGGCATGTCCAAGGGCGGGAACTCTGAGGTGCAGGTGCCATATGAATGGATTATCTGTGAGATTGCTTTTCTCAAGGGCAACTTCATATAGTGCTTGCTGGATTACCCACATGAGGTAGAACTTGCAGAGGGTGTTCTGCTAAACCATACTCACAATCACTGTACAGTGACATGTGTCTCTATTCCTTTCTTTAGCTGGGGCTCAGGTATCCTCAAGGGAAACATCATGTGATCTCAGGTGATTGCTCACCATCTCTTATCATGGAAATGTTCTTCATTAGAGCTCAGTTCGAAAGTTGCTTTCTCCATAAGACTTTGCCAACACTCCCAGAGCTGTTCCCTTCCCCTGATAATACTTTTCACCATTTACTGAGTGTGTGTGTGTGTGTATGTGTGTGTGTGTAGGCTCATTTGTGATTTAATCCATATATCCTGGACAGGGGGAATACTGTCTCCCAAAGACTTGAAGTATCTCCAGAAAGATCATAAGTGCCACACTGTAGGTCATAAGTGTAGCATTATTTAACCAGGATGGGAGAATATTTTGCTGGAGAAGTTGTCTGTTTCACAATTAACAAATGGTTGTTAGAAGCTGCATTAACTGGTTTAGGTTTTAGAGTTCAGAAGTTTATAAAAAGCTGTGGAATGTCAGGAAACACCAGGCAAAGGACTAATCCTAATTCTTACATTCCTAAATTTGCTTCTAACATGTGGACTGTGTGGAATGTGGGCTTGGAGGAACAGCTCAAAGGACTCGCCTATTGGGGCGATAGTCTCCAGAGAGTATCAAATCTTCAGCAGAGTTATTGGCCTCAATCGAAATGATTTTGAATTACCTGATGGGTTCCAGTCAGTGGGATATCAGATTGCTTCCTGTGGAGTATTCAGGTTTAAACCAACAGCCACGAGGACCTATCTTTGAAGCATAAAACATTTGGACTTTAAACCGTCTTTCTGGCATCATGCCTGAGGCCAGAGAGCTGCACTTTCAACAGGCCTCACCTGGGATTTCTAAGCACACATGGCCTGAGAGTTACTCAACTTCCAAGCTTGCAGCTCTGCTGGAAATAAACTGGTTTGGAATCTGCTGGAAACACAGCAACTAAGGGGCAAGTGAGAAGCCCTCCCTTAACAGTAGACACACTCATGACAGGAGTATGAAGAAGCTGAACCACTCCACATGGAATGCGGGGTGACTCTAGAAGGCACAGATATAGAGGACCTGTTTCTGAAAACACCAGGAGAATGTCAAGGGCACAGAATTCAAAGGGCTGTTACAATGTTGGTTAAATTTTGACATAAAATCCCCAGGCAAAATTTTCCAGGCAATCAGACCCTCAATTTGGGTCTGACACAATGGAAGAGAAGAAATAATTAAAGTGAACATTAAAGTTAAAGAATGATGGAGATCGACGATCAGGTCATCTTTAGCCTCTGTAAAGGGAGGGGTCATGGAACCGCAAACACTTTCTCGAAGGAGTGTGAAATTGAAGAGCAAAGATGGTACTATGTCCATGACAGAGCGCCTACGGATTTCTCAGAGCAGCCAGAGGTGAGCTGTGTGCGGATGACATCATACCCACCTGTGATCGGTGCCTAGCTGGAGAGAGACCATGTTTTACTCTTTGGGTCCCAAGAAGGTTTTCAGAATGGCTCTTTGGATTTGATCCAGCACAGTCATTTATAGAAATCAGGAGATAAGGGTATAACAGAGGTACCCCAGGTGTCAGGTTTATAGAGCTATCCTGAAATCTAAGTCACTGTACTTTATTTATTCTTTTGTTTGTTTGTTTGTTTATTTTGCCCTAATGCCAACATACCACTTCCTCCCAGATATAGGGTATGTTAGTGAGTAAGTTTAGAATTCACACAAAGAAAAAGAGGGTACCAGACTCTAAAACCACAACCAGGAAGGTACCTCATTATCTTTAAAACAGCTTGGTGAGCCCAGGCATTAAACAATGTATTTTGAAATTTAAGTTGTAAAAAGAGTAGACTCATGTTGCCCTCACCACAAAATATGATAAGTTAATCATGAGCTAGTTTGATATGATCATTTTATAGCTTGTACATATATCAAAACATCACATGGCACATCATGAGTAAATATAATTACTTATACATTTAAAAATAAAAATCATGCCTTTTTGGCAAATAGAAAGGGGATCTAGTCAATGTCCTTTCATTCCAAGGTGAAGCTATCCTGGTTTCCATCCAAACCCAATCCTGAATGGGCTTCATAAATAACTAAGAACACATTCTTCCCGCTCCCCAGGGGCTCCCACTTCCCAGAGCCCCTGCTCTTGGGGCAAGGGAAAGGGTGGGAGCTCTCTTTTTAACACAGGCACTCTTTCTCGGCCAGCAGGTCCAGTCACGTATGGATGAGAGGACTCTCAGTGGACTGGACTCTGAATGCCTGTGTCCTCTTTCTGACCACCAAGTCGGGGCCCTTGGACATAGGGCAGTGAGTGTGTCTGTGTGCACAGAGGCTGGGAAAGAAGACAAGTGAGACCTTCTTACCCCATATTCCCAAGAACAAAATACCATGAAGGAAAATGAAAGTGTGGCCAAGAGATCTAGCCAGGGACAACTGTGAATGGATCTTCACTCCCCTGTCTACAACGTGATCCTGAGCCAAGCTCACACAGAGGAGCTATGGATACAATGGGTCTCATCATACACGCGGACAGCCAGGGGCTTGAGCCATGTCTATCACAGTGGGGAGGGAAGCAAGCTGAGAGGAACTGGTGTTAAAAATGATGTGTCTTCATTTTGGTTGTGTAGAATGAAGGCTGGATAGGAAGTGTGGGAATTGGAGATGTCTGGGTTCTTATGGCAGCCTTATAAAGATAGTTTTCTCTCAATCTTTTATGCTAAATCAATAGAGAAAACATCTAAGTATATCTTAGAAAATAAGATTTACCTCTAATTTACATAAGAGAAGAAATGAGTAGGGGTTGACTTTGGGTTTAGCTGATTCCGAAGTTCAATTGTGTCATCAAGGACCTGAGATCTTTGATACTTCTGTCCACAGGGTCAGTCTAATCCTGAAACAGTTCCTCTTGGGTCTGTGGGATGGCTGCAAGGAGCAATCCACAGGGACTGTGTGCTTTTGAGGTGTTTTTCTCTCTTTAGAGGGCAAGAACACTTCCTAAAAAGCCATGGTCACACATGAGCATTTCCAAGCCAGGCACCATCAGTAGATCAAGATTACCTTTTATATCTATCAGCGGAACCATTTTCCCTGACAATCTTGGTTTTGTTCCCTGTGACCTGAATATTTGTGTTCTCTCAAAATTCATAAACTGAAGTATAGTGGGAACAGGGATGGTATGAAAAAAATCGGATCATTGAGAGTTGCTAACGGACTCGGAAAAAAACTATGTCTATGCACATGCCTAAAAAGCTTGGGTATCTTGGTGATCTTCTCAACAGAAACAAAGTCTTGATGGGAAGAGGTCTAGGGAACCTTGTTTGGGCCTTCTATCATATGAGGATTCATTCATCAAGAAGGCACTGTCAGTGTGGCAGAGGTACATCACCACACTACGTCTACCAAGACCTTGACCAGCAACTTAGAAGCCTCTACCTGTGAGACATTTTTTTGTTGTTTTAAGCCACCAGTTTTTGATAATATCTGTCTTATCAGTACAAACAGGAGAATACACTATTTAGGGGAGGAGGCATGGAATGTATGATTATGGTGTAACCTAATCAATCACAGCGTTCACTGTCCCCTTGTCAATTCTTGTTAGGTGACTCTGTGAATGGCAGCAAGTGTGTTTTAATTAGAGAAGACCACAGTGTGAACTGAGTTTCTCATAGATAGAACTGAGTCCAGAAAGTCACTGTGGCTAGCAGCCAGGAACACTGCAGTCTATACGCTTTGATTATTCACTCCTTGTACTTTGTGTAAGCCTTGAGTATTCCATATGCCACGTGTATTTAATCCCCTCCTTCCCCTTGCTCCAAGGAGGTGTTTTAAAATTTAAAAACATGTATGTCAAAATGGTTTCTAGCCTCTTGGAAGACAGAAACATGCTCTCTACTGTTATTTCATAGCATTTTGTAATAAGATGGGAATTTTCCAAGTACATGAAAATCTGCTCTTGTTGAGATAAAAATCTCCTGCTTATGACAGGTGACCAAGAACTGCTTTTTGAACTGAGCCAACAAAATAATGCAACTGTAGGCAGCATGTGGGGAGCCACCCATGTCTCTGAGTTGGTAATTGGCCTGTCTGGCCTGGGCTTGAACCTTCTTTTTGATTTACTGAGGGCTCACTTAGAACCTCATTCTTTGGCTCCTCTGTTCCTGGGGGATTTGAGCTTGTTGGAGATGTAGTATCAGAAAACATAACACTTGTATTCAGCTCATCAAACAGACGTCTCTGTCCTGGGGGCCAGAGTATGTTGGTCTGTTATTATGGCCATGTTCCAGCCCTGCTCATAGCAGCTGTTTTCAAATACATTCTTGGGCTCATACTTACAGTATGATGTTAATCCATTTGTTCACTCAAGTGATCTGTTGATGTGTAATCTTGATCACTATCAAAACCCTACATATTTAGTCGGCTCCAATCCAGGGATAGCACTGGGAGCGCTGCCTTGCTCAGAAGGAATTACCCAGATGTGTTGCCTCTGGGTGTGTGATCTTCAGAGACCCAGGGGACCTCACTTTATGCTCTGTCCTCTGTCTGCTCGTTGCTACAATGACACCTGCAGCTTTACGTTAGAACACACTTCATTACATTGAGGATTTACCATAATAGCACAAATCACCAGTTGGCTTGCAGTCTCCAGCTGCCCTAATAAGTCCTTAGCAGTGGAAAATCCAGGAGCACTCTTAGAAGAGCCTAAGTTCAACAAGAAGTCCAATGTGGGGGCCCAAATCTGCATCCTCCTCCACCATGTCTTCAGCATTTGTGTTCAGAATCAACCTGTAAATCTTTCCTCCCTTCCTCCTGTTCTGCCATGGTCATGAGTGTACATCTTATCTGTCAATTGCCAGGATATTGACAGCCAAGATGCTTATATACTATGAGGGAGAAAAAGAGACAAGAATAATTAAATGTCTTCAAAATTGTCTTAGTTACTGTCCCATTTCTATGATGAAACATCATGGCCAAGGCAACCTATAGAAGAAAGCATTTAATTGGTAAGGGGGTGGGGGGCTTGCTTACAGTTTGATAGGGCTAGTGCATTATGACCATGGTGCATAGTGGAGCACATGGTAGCAGGCACAATACTGGAGAAGTAGCTGAGAACTACTTTATATGGCATGAGCTTTTGAAACCTCAAAGCCCACTCCCAGTGACACACCTTCTCCAACAAGGCCACACCTCCCAATCCTTCCCAAACAATTTTACTAACTAGGGACTAAACATTCAAATATATGAGCCTATGGGGGCCATTTCCATTTAAAACACCATTACATACATAATTAATAAGGCAAAAGACAGGGGTAGATGTGAGAGGCTGCATCTCTAACTACTGATTATAATGCCATAGCTCGTATTTCTGCCTTCATCATCCTGTTCCTCATTTCATATTACCTTCACTTTTAGGGAATTGGTTACTCAGTTTGTTGAGCTACACTCCTTGATATTGCGAAGTTCTGAGAGCTTGCTGGGCTTCCTTATTTAGAGTTGTAATTTCTATTAAGTGTTCTAATATTTGGATTCTTATGCTGTTTCTGTCTTAAATACTAGAATTCACAAGGGAGGGATGACATCTGGGTCTGGAGTTTTCTCCATGAAAACTTTTAGCTTACAGTCTTAGTTTCTTCAACACATGCAGAACTGTTTGGATTTGTTAAACTTTGCTTGAATTCAGTAAGGTTATTTTACTCCCAAGAAACTGTGTCTTTTAAAAAAAACCTTACAATTAATTGTTCTGGTTGCTTATAACAACACTGTAACCTTTCCAATGTCTATAGTATTTGCCCAATAGGATACTTAGGGGATACAGGCCTTACTTAGTAGAAGACAGCTCAGGATTTTTGTATGCTGTATCTCCATTATCATTTGGTTAAAAACATTTCCTAATTTTCACCAAAACCTCTTTTACTTATAGATAATTTGTTAGTATATTGTTTAATCTTCAAACACATTACTGATTCACAACAATATTCCAACATGAATCAAGGGTGCATTCTATTGATCTCAATCATTCAAAATATTTCCAAGTCATGTTTTATAGTCCAGAATGGTTAAATTGGATGCATGTATGATGTGTTTTTGAGAACAAATCTTTGGAATGCAATGGTCAATGTCTATTAACTCTGTTAAGACCTCCTGTCCATGACAGCTCCACTCTCTGCTCTCCTAATTCCCAAGGTTGTTGCTTGACATATCCTCTGGAGACGATGCACACACCTGTCTCTTCACTCTTTGGACATATCCCTTGACATCTTTTAAAGCTGTGCTCTTTGGTACAAGGGTTAGAATAGTTATATCTTTCTTGTGGATCAATTATTGTATATATGTATATATGTAATAATAACTCCTATATCTTTTTAACCTTCACTCACATTTTTAGACAGCTCTGTTTTGTAAGTTTTCTATTGATGCTAACATTGCATTTTTATTTTTGTTTAACTTTTATTTCCTTATATTTTGGGTTTTTAAAAAGTAGTTTATGCTTGAGTTTTAATTATTTAGTATAGTTTTAATGTGCCAAAGATACTAGTACAATTTAAATGTTAAGATTTCTAAATAGCCCACTGTGGTGACAATATTGTTTGTAGTCTAACAAATAAATCTTGCCTGAAGATCAGAGGGCAAAGCCAGAAACAGAGTTAGCCATAGAGGTCAGACAGTGGTGGCACACACCTTTAATCTTGGCACTTGGGAAGCAGAGGCATAGATCCATTTGGAACTCTGTGAGTTAAAGGCGACTCAGGACTATGTGAGATTAATCCAGTCATAAAGAGAAACAGAGCTAGGCAGTGGTGGCACATACTTTTAGTCCCAGAACTTGGGAATCACACACACTTTTAATCCCAGCACTAGGAAGGCTGAGACAGGAAGTGATATGGCTGGGCAGAGAAAGGAATATAAGAACAGAGGAGACAGGGGTTTGGCCCTCCCTTCCCTTTTGGTTGAGGACTCAGAGCATTCAGTCTGAGGATTCATGGAGACAAGATCTTCCCCTTTTAGCCTGAGGGTTCAGTGGTGAGAAATTTCTCTAGTTGCTTGTTCCTCTGCTTCTCTCATTTTTTCCCCCCAGCTTTATCCCAATATCTGGCTCCGGGTCTTTTATTATAAGACCAAGTAGGATTCATGTAACAGCCCACACATTGACTTTGAGATCCTTATCTATTCGAGCAAATCAATGCAGATATTGCCGATCTGTTTACAGTTAGTATGTTAAAATGAAAAAATTGCCTAATCAAATACATTCCTTGTACCCTTTCTTCTCAGAAAATTATACCATCATCTACCAAATAATTCAAGACATCAAAAGAAAAAATTTCCTATCTCTCATCCCCAACACCTAAGTAATCAAAACACAATTCTGTCCCCTCACACTCCCCATAGCACTGCCGCTCTTGTCATTGCTCCCTTATTCACATCCTCCTGGCTTCTTAGCCTCCCTATCTCCAGCACTGCCCTATCCAAGTCTCTCTGCTCTATAATTGGCCAGGGTAACCTTTGTCAATGTGGTCATGTATTCCTCTTGATTCACTGATCTTGTGCTTTCCCAGTTCTCACAATATCAAGCTCCTTAGTTTTAGGATGAAGAAATCATCCTAATGCCTTTGGCTCTTCTTTTCCGCTTCTTACCATGTCGTAGCTCACACTCTCCATCCCTGTAATTCTAAACCAATTGGATCTCAAGTGTAGATCTCTAACTGTTATCACAAACAAAAATGGTCTTTTTTACTGTATAGGATAGCTTAGCTAACCTTTAAGACATAGATGAGGCACTTGTGTTTCTAAGAAAACTTTGAATATCTATGCAAACTTGGTATTCGCCACCAATATCTACTCACCTGTTTATGGCCCTAAAAGCCCTGGAAATACAGCCTTTACTAGACTGGCAATACCTTGAAAGCATGAGCCATGACTTGCTTATATTTAATATATAGTCAATGCAATGCTTAACACAAATAATACTTCTAAAAATGGGTACATGATAAGCAAGTGAATAAAAAATTCATTAAGCATATGCTCCATGGACTGCTGTGCACTGATGTTGGGAGTGGAGCCCATTTGAATCTGATAGCCGTCACTGGAGAAAGATGGGCTGCATGCTCTCACCATTTGCTCAGCACATGGCTTCACATAGAATGAATGACATAAGACAAATGTGACCTTCCAGTGATGATAGGGATAAAATGTTGTGGACCCTAAAGTAAGCTTTCAGAATTGTGAGATGGGATGTCTTTCTGTATGCTGTGAATTATTCTTGGATAATAAAGAAACTGTCTTGGCCTACAGCAAGGCACCTTAGAAGCAAGCAGGAAATCCGAGCACAGATAAAGGAAAAGAAGGGAGGAGGGAGACAGAGACTCAATCTGACTGCCCAAGAATCAGTATGTAAAAGACTCACAGGTGAGCCATAGGTCACCTGGCAAGACAGATTAATGGAAGTAGGTTGAATTAAGATGAAAGAGCTAGCTAGCAATATGCCTGAGCCATAGGCCAAGCACGTGTAATTATTATAAGACTTTGTGTAGTTATTTGGGACCAAGCAGCTGAGGGTGGTTTATCTGGGACTGTTGGTCTGGATCTCAGGGCTAGTTCAGGCCAGAAACTTCTTACTCCAGAACTGTCAAGGTTAGTTAGTGAATTTACTTAACTCAGCCCCTGGAAGTTCACACAGAGACAGAAAGAAGTCATGGGACCCAAAGAGCCTCTTGGGCGGATATAAGTGGGAGAGAAAAGGTTGTGATTAAGTTTACTTTGTCATCAACAACTTCCCAGGTAGATTATGCATAGTACCAGGATGTGTCTTAACTTTGGGCACTACAAAGCCACAAAAAGCTCTCTCCCTTTATCTCTCTCTACTCTCTGGGGGCACTTTAGAAACTTGTTATAATTCATCAGCAAAGTAGAAGATTCAAAGGTTCAAGCTTTGGCTTAAGACCTATTAGTGGGACTTGTAAATTAATCAGAGAAGATGCTTGAACCTAAGCACACTGTCATCATTGTCCTGTCAACTCTCCAGCATCATACTCAATCTCCTTATTGCTTTGGAAGAACCTGTGTGTAACACCTGAAGATAAACATTCTCTCTGTGATGAGGCCAGGTTTATAAACTAGGCTTAGCGTGGAAGAAGCCCCCAAACTGATATGCTCCCATTGTGAGCTAATGGGATTTTTCTAAGCCCCCTCCTGTGTACCTGCAAGGCTCAGGTTTTTGAACAATCCTAGAGACTCAGATTTGTTTTTGAGTTTTGAACTGTGTAGAAGCCCTTTCCTTTTCATGGAAATGTGGAAAGATACCCCTCTTCTCAATGGATGGAAATTTACATGCAGCAAAAGACTTTCCTAAATATACTTCTGAGAAGTCCATGAAAGTCACTGGTCCACTTAGGAGCTAACTATGCAAGGGTCCTCTTCTCCTCCTAAACAAGACATGAGTCTCTTCAACACTGTGAGTCAACTGTGAGAAAGGGACACTGCAGATAGATTTCCCCCTTCTTCTGAGGAAAGAACTGGAGACTTAGATAAGACACACAGGTTAAATATTTCAAAGCTACAACAGGCCTAAGGAATTATGTGATGGACATCCATGCACACACTCCTCAGCTAAGGAAATGAATAACTCAAAGCATGGATGAAGCCCTTATGCATACCCATAGCACATGACTTTCCAACAGATCCCTCAATCTTCCGTTCCTTTTTACATTCAAGTCTTGAAATTTCCTTATGTATCATTGTGTTCCTGAACAGACAAAAAAATAAATAAATGAATAAATAGTATACCTTTAAAGATTTTAGAGTCTGAAAATAGAGGATTCTCTATGTATGTATGTTCTGGCAAGTTTTCTGTTCTACTGTTTAGTTTTTCCCATGTGGGTCATGTTTCATTATGAATTTTAGCAAGCATGTTCTCTGTTACATCATTTCTATTGTCTACTCTTTGCTATATTTACCTTTTCATGGATTTTTTTTTCTTTCCTCCTGGACAGATCTAAAAACACATGAAACATTACCAGAACCCTGAGAGGTAGAATTCAGAAAATGCAAAGCTGCCATCTAAAAAAGATCTGTATGAAAAATCAATGAACAGCCAAAGTTGTTTGTATCTGTTTGGTTCCAGATCTAACTTAGTCTCATTGTAATTACATTTCAATTTATTCAAAGGCATTATTCTTCCGTATATGTGTACATTTGTGTGTGTGGTGCATATGGGGTATGTACACATGTGTGAAGGTGCATGCACCTGTGTGAACATGTGTGAAGGCACACTCGCCTGTGTGCACATGTGTGAAGGTGCACTGCCTGTGTGCACATGAAGGCATACAAAGGACTTTAGGTGTCTGTCCCTTCACTCTCTACCTTGCTTTCTTGGTACAGGGCCTGCCACTGACCCTGGAAGTATCCCAGGGGCCGGGAAGCCTCTCACAGTGCTGGGGTACTTCTCTCTGGCTTTTTCTGTTGGTTCTAGGAACTCAAACCTTCCTTCTGTCACATCAAGTGTTGTTACTCACTCAGCCACCCTTGTAGCCCTTGAAGAAATATCTATATGAGAGTGAGTTCAATCTTTCTACAAAACATAATTAATATTTCAAAGACGAAATGAAAATAAATGGAGGCCTGTTGCATTCTTCACCAACTCAAATCTCCCAGAGTTTATGTGTCTTTATTCTCTGAGGAGGCATGGCAAGGTGAGGAGGGTGGGTAGTGCTGGAGCCTGCCTTAACCAGTGACAAGTTCCAAAAATGCTGCTTTGGATGAGAGTGGTGTACAGTATATCTTTTCTTCTCAGATCTTAAACTTCTAACACAATAGCCGAGTACAAGAGGCTAGCGAGTTTCCCTAATGGAGGCAAGCCATGATTTTAAGGAATGAATTAGCAAGTGCCTTGGGCAAGGTCATGGGGCGCTGACTTCCAGGCCTGGCTTCTATTTCCCAGGCCTTCTATCTCTTGTGCCTTCTACAAATGGTACTCATTTTCTTATCTCTTGTGTTGCAGCCTCCCTAAGCCCAGAGATTTTGATCTCCTGAAAAGTGTTTATTAAATCCTCCTGAGTATTCCTTTGAAATACATCTCATCCCTGTCTCCTCTCTCTCATCACCCCCTCCCCCATCATCACTTCACACCTGGTTGGTTGCATGAACTCCTAGCAGGGCTAAGTGAGACCATGCTCTCCTCCTAAGGCCCCTGCCCAGCCCACATGCTATATTCCTCTTCTTCAGACAGTCTCCTTCCACAGGTCACTGGTCCCCAAACCTTTGAAAACTCCTGGTCTCTAAAGCATCAAACAACACTCTGTTCTGGGCTTCCCAGACCTAGAACTGTGTCCGAGCTATTGATCCTTATCTCTGGCTACCCCACGCTACACAACCTCAGCTCCATCTTGTCTAACGTTTCCCAAATGTACTAATGTTCATTCTCATATCTCTGTCTCTCAGTTGCGGTGTTTTGCTCCTGGGATACTTTATTCATATCTCCAGACCACATGTTCATTCACAGAACCTTTAACAAACTTTCTGCTGCTTCTGACTTCTACAGCCTAAAACAACCTTTGTATTCTTGGGGATCCAGTCAGGGTAGCAAGCTTCCTGGCCTTATCCTGTTTTAGCTCCTGGAAGAAAGAAGCTCTCTGTTGAATCTGTGTTTGGAGATCAGTCACGAGGTGCCAACATCGTTCCTGGGAATGCTGCGTGCTCACGCCTGTTGGTGTATTCCTCTGTCACACTTACGTGTGCTATTTAGGTCTATGTCTAGGAACACGATGTCATTCTCTTAAGCACAGGTCCTGATGAGTGTGCAGGAGTGTGAGTAGAGGCAGTGAGGTCGAATGTCCCAAACTCCTGCAGAGGAATCTGTAATGTTTTCGATTAGAGATCAGCTGTGGCCCAGGTCATCTGTTACATCACTTTTCAAATCACTATTCACGCCAGGGACATGTGTATAGTAATTTTTATCTTTGCTTATCTTGATAGCTTCAGTCTGAAATAAAAGTTCATTTTTAATAAAATCATAATGTGGACTGTTTGAGGGTTTCATTACAGTTGTACTCTCCTTTGAGTTATAATTCTAGAGTGTTCTATGTTCCCTTCACTCCCAGAAGCCATGCTAGCTAGGATGTTTAAATTTAGAACACTGGGTCTGAACAAACAATGCAGCATGACCTTTCAGAAAAGCCAATGAAACTGTTTTCTTGTCTGAAGGGAAGCAAACTATAAATGCTTAGGAAGCCAGTGATTTACGATGCAAAATTTCATTAGAGAACTAATAATAAATGGGAAGCCCAGGGATGCTGCTCCAGTGCAGCCACAAGAAACCCAAAATACGTTTTCAAAGTATAACAGGAGAATTGACTTGATGGTTGGCCTAAGTAAATTAATAAAAGGAGAACATTTTTCATTGATGCTTTTAATACTTAGAGGGGGGCAATTGTAGTCTTTTCATTTGGAGAAGCCACTGATTATTTAATACCCATTTATTAATTGAATTGGGCATTGAGGGAAAGGCGGTAATGGGTGAAGACACACAGGTTTATTGTAAAATTGTTTTGGCTGTAGAAAGAAGCAGACTGTACCTTCCCTTTCTCCTCAGGCCCATGTTATTTCCACTTGTATTTGGGCTGAGAGGATATGTTGTAATGGCCTTTCCACAGGTCAGGAAATTAGGACATAGTGACACACAAAAATCACATGTCAAAAACATCAGTTGGGGAATCAGTGGCAGTGACTATTCTTCTGCCAACAGACTTCGGTTCACTCTGGAAGGCAAGGATGTATCCTGGGAAGTCTGAGGACAGCCCCAAATTCTTGTGATCTGAGCCCATTCTTTCTCAAGACCGTATCTACAGCCTTAATGTGCTAAATTAAAGTGATGGACACGAAGAAGATCTTTGCTCTGATTTCCCTCCAAAGCAGGCATGCATATGTGAGTATGCTTAGGCAGCAACTACCAGCTGTAGACTCTTCAGTATTTGAGACAGCATCTGGACCAAGGTTGCTTTTCTGTGCAAAGCCCTGGCCAGTCACAGGGACTGGCAAATATAGTCAGGACCTGGTCACGTCTACCTAAGGAGGACTCTTGTACGGCAGTTTTTGTATGGAGAGACACATTCTAGCACAAGCTGGGTCTCTTTCTGTTAAAGTTTATTCCTTGCCCACCCTGACTCAGAGCATTCAGAGATGGCAAAAACACCTCCTAGCCTACCCACACTGGTTCTCATCATCATCCATTCCCCACTCTGATATCTCCTGTACTCTTAACTCTGTCTTGGCGTCTGCTTCCTGGTGAACCTACTCTGACAAAAATAGCCTCTCTATATCTAGCTGGCAGAGACCTGTTTAGATTAACTGCTTTATTATCATTTCTGCATAGCTGCAAGGTGGCACTAGACGTTATGCTATCTAGCCTGACCAAACACCGACAACCCGACCTGCCAGTTTCCTTTGCCTTATCCCCTTCCCCGGTCCCTGTGAGTGTGACTGTCATCTAAGACAATGGAGGGGCCTTTGTACTTTCAGGGCCCAGTAAAACAAACAAGGAAAATGCTGAGCAATCAATACAGTGTTTTAGTGATCTTTTTTTCAATCAGGTAAAAGTATTGAAAATACTTTTAACGATCAATGAAGATAATATATTTAACAACAACTACAAAAGGGATCACACCACCTGGCACTTGAGATAAGGAAATGTCCCCTGGAGCCCCTTAATTGCACAGATGTAACTTCACAAGATCTTCAGATGCCTTGATACTTCATTTCCTGTTAGTGCTCAGCAATAGTCCACTGTACGGCTCTACCTATTTGTTTATTCAGTCACCTGCTGATAGGCATCTGCATCTCAAGTTCTGACAATTATGAATAAAATCTCCATAAATTCCTGTGCAGACATTTGTATGGGAACAAATCTCATGTTCTTTGGCTAATTACCTACTAATGAAAGAATATGATAAGAGTGTGTTTACTTCTCAAAGGAACAAGCAAAGTGTCCTTCAAAGAGGTCTTTCCAATGGTGAGTGAGAATCTCTGGGCCTCCACATTCTTGTCAGCATTGGACCTAGCCATTGCTCTGGATTTGAACCATTACAGTAGGTATACAGTAGAATCTCATTATTGTTTTAAACTTTGTTATCCTGATAGTATATTATATAAAGAATCTTGTCCTATGCTTTTTTAGTGTCTATAAATTCTTTAATAAGGTATCTCTTATGACCTCTGGTCTATTTGTTTTTATTCTTGAGACAGGATCTCAAAGACGCCAAGTATAGAAGGCTGTCCTTAAATTCAACGCCTCTGCCTCTCGGTTTGCAGGGACTACAGGTGTGTCACTATGCCCGGGGTGCTCTGAGTTTGATTTCCAATGTGGTAGCAGGAAGGAACAGATCCCACAAAGTTTAACTGTTTGCATTAACTATAAAGACACAATCCCACTTTAACAAAAAAGACATAAGCTAAAAGCAAAAGGCTAGAGGAACAAATGAGGTATTTTTGTTTGTTTGTTTTGTTTTTTTGAGACAGGGCTTCTCTGTGTATCTCCAGCTGTTCTGGAGCTCTCTCTGTAGACCAGGCTGCCCTAGAATTCACAGAGATCTACCTGCCTCTGCCTCTGCCTCTCAAGTGCTGGGATTAAAAGTGTGGGCCCCCATGCCTGGCAATGTGTTTGAAATCATAATTTTAGAGCTCATCTATCTGCTCTGGAATGGCTTTTGTCAGGTTGTCTTTGCAAGGGTCTCCTCTGTCTATGTCTTGTTTTTCTCTTTTCTTCACGATAGGCAGTTTTCATTTCTGAGTTCCGAGTTATCAATTTTTGCTTTCATGGGTCTGACCTTTTGCCTATCATGTTTTATACAGAGAATGGACTTTTCACAGTAACATACCTGGACAAAGCACACTGAGCTATCATAAAGTAAATGATTGTAAAAATAGCAAAATAAGGTGACGGGAGCTATCAGTTTATTCCCATGAATGATTGATTAACTGTCACCAAAGTTTCCTTCCCAGTGTAAACAACATAAACCAGATGAATTCATAAAATAACCGATCTCAGAACCTGGATAGCAGGTGTGACAGGATGATGATTCCTGAGAGAAGGAAACAGATGATGCAGGAACCACGATGACCTAGGTAACTGGTTGGCCAGTTCCAAGGAATGGAAGGTAGGCGTGCTGGTACCACTACAGCAATTATTGCTATAGTGGGATCCTGCTACTGGACAAGTGTTTACCTGTGCACCTGTGGGTTGCAATTACACACAGAAAGGGTGAAACACAACATCAATCACTGGGTTAAAGAATCCTCGGAGCTCGACAAGGACGGGGTAAGTACAGAGCCCTGCCGACTACATTAGCCACACTTGATGAAGATGGAGACATCAGTAGAGTTGTTAACAAGCATCATGTAGTAGTTGTGAGGCAAATTATTCCCAGAATGAAGCCTCATTCTAGAATGATAGACCCACCACTGCAGAGTATGGAAACAAGCCTCAGAGAAATCACAAGGGACCCAACTACACACCAGAACAAATCCAACTCTTTAATGAAGTTTATCGCCCAAGAACATCAAAGTCAAAATATTCAGGATCTAATCAGAGACATGCAAAGAAACAGAAAAATATGACCTATAACTGGAGGAAAAAATGAATCAATAGGAACTGATCCAGGAAAAACAAGAAGTAGAATAGGGGCCGACAATAAAGCAGTTATGAGAATTATTTTAAGAATATCTCAAGGACATGAAAGAAAATATTAGACAATGAGGATAGCTTGAAAGAACTTTTTAAATATCCAAATGTAGCTTCAAGAGAAAAAAAAACCAATTTCTACAATAATAAAAACACTTAGTGGAATTAATTCCATAGTGTGTGCTATATAATCAAATAGCAAACCTGAAGAGGCTAAAAACTAATACAAATGCTCTTTTATCTTACAGCTGGAACCACAGTGTCAAGTGGTATATCATATGTATTATAGTATGAGAAGAAAAAACAAGCAAGAAAAAATCAGATGTACATGGTTAAAGTGCTTTGATGTGAATCTATAAACCTAGTTAGAGGAATCTCAGCAAGCCATAAGCAATAGAAATGGAAATAAAAACTCATAGAGAGAAACTCACCATGACCAAGTTGGTCCTCAACTTGCAGGTTACCAGAGGAGAGCACCTATGTGGTGCCGCGAAAGGATTTAGGCAGCTTCTTAGTCTAAAGGACGAAGCTCAGAGAACTGTAGCAATGACAAGGATGACAGATATACTTGGAATTCTGTAGCCTGTGAGAGAGTCTTTCGAAAATCTAAGAAAAATATTTATAGCAATTGTTTTTTGGGGGTATGTGTGTGCTTGTTCCATTGTGTGTGGTGTGTGTCTGTGTGTGTGGTGTGTGTCTGTGTATGTATGTCTCTCTTTTTATGTGTTTGTGTGTCGGTGTGTATGTGTCTGTGTATGTGTATGTGTCTTTGTGTGTGCGTGTCTGTGTGTGTATGTATGTGTGTGTGGTGTGTCTGTGTGTGTGGTATGTGTGTCTGTGTTTGTGGAGTGTGTTGTGTGTGTGTGTGTGTGTGTGTGTGTGTGTGTGTGTGTGTGGTGTAGGTCAAAGGATAATTTGCAGAGTATGGTGTTCTCCCTCTACCATGTGGGTTCCCAGGATGGAACTCAGTTGATGGGTCTTGGTGGTCATGTTCCTTTACCTGTTGAGCTGTCTTATTATGCAAAAGATTTTTTAAACCAACAAAAGTAGACTTGACCAAGTCTACTCAAGAAAAGGGCCAAAGAACTCTATTAGCTCCACAAAAATAAAATAATATTAAATGGAGATTAAATAACAAAGATACATGCTAGAAGTGAATGCAAATTTCTTGAAACATTGTCTCTAATTTTTAATTCTTTGAAATATGATTAAGATTTAAAACAAAACAATAGCACCATTATAATGGTGGGACATAACAAACAGATTCAAAGTACAGAGAGATAACACTATGTACAGGAGGTAGGCATTGAAAGCATGTTTTTATAAGGTTTTTATATTATAGGTAAAATACTGCATTATTGAGGACCAGAATATGGCTTGGCTAGTAAATATACTTGCTTCCAAGCCTGATGGCTGAGTTTTCCCAGGTCTTACAGGGGGAAGGAGAGAACACACCACTACAAGATTTAACTGTTTACCGTATGTGAGAATCTCACTTTACCTTTAAGGGTGTAAGTAAGAATCAAAAAGTTGGAGAAACATATAAAATGACTTATGAGGAAATTAGAATATTTATACTAATACAAAGTAAACTTTGGAAGAAAAATACTGGAAATTATGAGAAATATTATTCCATATGGTAATTGGATAAACTCATCAGCATATTTTTGGTGTGTATGCATTTAAAACAACACTTCAAAGCATATGAAGCCCTGAGGAACCTGCATGGGACTGAACTAGACCTTGTGAATGTAGATGACAGTTGAACGGCATGGGCAGATTTATTCCTGGTGCATGAACTAGCTTCTTGTAGCCCATTCCCTACAGAGGAACATCTTGCTCAGCCTTGATACTGGGAGGAGGGGCTTGGTCCTACCTCAGCTGGATATGCCAGATTGTATTGACTCACCCTGGGAGTTCTTACCCTTTGAGGATTGGATGAAGAGTTGGAGTGGGGGGAAACTGAGGAATGACTGGGAAAAGACAAGGAAGAGAAACAGTTGTGGGTATGTTAAAAAAACCTTTTAAATAAAAATAAATAAACCAAATAAACAAACAAATAAAAAGATATGAAGCTGAAACTGGCAGTCATGAAGGAGGAAAATTAGCAATGCCATAATTATAATTGAAGGCTTAACAATAATCTCAAAATAATGGGTAGCATGCATAAAATAAGTCACGTCTTGGTTTTGCCAACATCTTAATTTACATATGTATTAGTTCATGCTTTATTACTCTGATAAAACACCCAAGACTGGTCACTTTATAAAGAAAATAGGCTTATTTAGTTATAGGCTGGGAAGCCTGAAGGCATGGTGCTGGCATGAGTTGGGTAGTGATAAGGAACTCATGGTGGATGGTGTCGCAATTCTAAGAGCATACAAGAGGAAGAGATCACATAATGACAAGGTGACTCACAGAATGTCTCAGCCAGCAGGATGTCTTCTATAAAATTATATATAAAACAGAGAACTAACCAGTGTCTCATAAGAGCTACATAGATTCTTTCCATGAACAATGTCCTCAAGCTAATTGTTTACCAAGCTAATTGTTTCTTGTTGGTGTTCACCTCTTACAAATTCAATACTTTCTAACACATTATACCAAGAAATGAGCTCCCAAATACAGGAACTCTTGGGAGACACTTTCAAAGCAACTGGGGACCTTAGCAACATAGAAGAGTTAAGGAAATATTAAAATCCAACTGAATTTAATTTTAATTTATATACTCTAGCTGACAACGACACACTATATTATCTTATCTGATATACATGGATACATTCAAATATAGACAGCATTCTGGATTGCAAAGCAACTTTCAAAAAAAGTATAAGGTAGTTAAAATATTTATGGACTATGTTCTTGGGCAACAAAATGTCTTAGTTACTTTTCTATTGCTGTACTAAGATATCACAACCAAAACAATGTATAGAAGAAAATATTTAATGGAGGCTTACAGTTTTAGGAGGTGAGTCCATGAACATCATGGCAGAGAGCATGGTTGGATCTCCAACAGAAAACTCATACCCACAAGTACCAGACAAACAGAGATAAAACTGAGCCTGCCATGGGTTTTTGAAAACTCAAACCGGCTCTGAGTGACACACCTCCTCCATCAGGGCCACACCTTCTAATCCTTCCCAAACAGTTCCAACAACTCCAGCCCAATTACTCAAATATAAGAGCCTATGAGAGCCATTCTTGTTCAAACCACCACAAGTAACACTAAACTAGGCACCAAATATTAAAAATTACTTCTAGAAAATCCACAAAAAGAAAATAGACAACATAGTTTCCAATGTCTCATGACTCAGAGAGCAGGCCATAAAGAAAACTAGAATATAACAGGATATAGGAGAAAATGAAAACATAATAGGAAAACACAAAAATCAAGGGATTGATGTAAAATAGTGGACTGGGGGGAGGATGCATAGCACTGTATGATCATGTTATTGTAGAGGAAAAGGCACAAAACCAATCATCAGGCATCAAGCTGAGCAATCTAAAGAGACAGAATGAGAGTCAGTCACTAACCCAAATGGAGGAAGATAACCACTCAGAAAACTATAGACCCCAACTGAGTGTAAGAAAAGCAGGGTTGTAAGTAGGAAATAACACCCACACCCATTACACAGTGAGGCCTGTCCCAAGGAGCTAACAACGAAGTCTTTTGACTTTCAATTAAATATGACTTTTGAGAAGCAGATGAGGCTAGCAAGGTGAAGTGTCAAGGCACTTGCTGTGAAAGCATGGAGACCTGAGTTCTATCCCTGAAATTCATAAAAAGGTCGAAGGAGAGAACTGACTCCAGAACATTCTCCCCTGACCTCCACATATGTGTGCTGTGGCACTTAAACCCATGCACAAGTTTCTCTCTCTCTCTCTCTCTCTCTCTCTCTCTCTCTCTCTCTCTCTCTCTCTCTCTCTCTCTCTTCTCTCTCTCTCTTTCACACACACACACACACACACACACACACACACACACTCACAAACAATTTTTAAAGTGAAAAGAGGCTATACGGCATAATCTCTAAAAAGTTAATTCAGAAATAAATATATTGTAAATATTCATATAAAATTTATATAATTTATACTCAGAAAATCCCAGATACATTTGTCTTAGTGTAGCTTCCTTTTATTAAGGTAAAATACTCTGGGTTCAGGGGCATCGTCCATCACGGAGGGAGGTCAAAGCAGCAGGAGCTTCACACATGCATCCATAGTCAAGGAGCAGGGGGGCTAGTGCATGCTGCTGTGCAACATTCTCCACTTACACAGCCTAGGATCCCTCCCAGAGCATGGTGTGGTTGGAACTTTCTGTACCTGGCCACTTCCAAATCATGACATAAGATTAATAATTTTTATTAGTTATGAATGCTCATCCTTCCCCTTTGCTTGTTCCACTAGCTCTTAAAACTTATCCTGTTTCATTTCATATATCTTATGCCTTGGGGATTTTTATCTTTCATTCTGTGTATCTTACTTTCTTACTGTCTCCATGCCTGCCTGGCAGAAGGCCCTGGGCATGCCCCCTGCCCCTCTTCTTCATTCCTTCGTCCTTCTCTCCTCTCAAGCCTAGGTTTCTCCTCCCTTATTCTCTCTGGCTGCCAGCCTTAGCTGTCCCTCTCCTGCCTAGCTTTTGGCCATTCAGCTTTTTATTAGACCAATCAGGTGTCTAAGGCAGGCAAGGTGAAACAAACACAACACATCTTTACATAGTTAAACAAATGTAGCAAAACCAAAATGTAACACACCTTTACACAGTTAAAATAATATCCCACAGCAAACAAGTGTAACACATCTTTATATAGTTAATAGTATTCCATAACAAATTTCCTTCTCAATTAACACTATTGAGAGAATCCCTCAGTGACAAGCCCATCTCCCAGGTTACTGTAGAATCTGTCTTGTTGGCAATTAAAACTAACCATCACAACACTACTCTTGAATTATTCTGTGCTTTCAAGGAAAAAAATGATACCAATGTGATGTATGCTCTAGGAAGCTGAAGAAGGGGGCACTTCCCAAGTTATGCTAGAGATTAACATGAGTTTATAATAAAACACAAAACAAAACAAATAAAAACCCACAATACCGATCTACAGATCTATGCAATACAGACACAAACATCCTTTAAAAAGCATTGGTAATCTGAAAACACTAATTAGTGTGTGTTTGTGTGCCTTGTCTGGAGCCTTCCTCTATCATTCTTTATCTTATTCATTTATTTGATGCAGTATATCTCACAAAGCCTGCAGCTTGCTCTTTGGCTAGACTAGCTGCCAGTAAGGCTTAAGGTCCCTCTTTGCTCACCTCTCCCACACAGCACTGGCATTTTGTGTGGAAATTAGGGATCTGAACCCAGGTCCACATGCATGCAGAGTGATTCTCTTACTAACTGAGATATCTCCAGCTCCCATTAAAATCTACTTTTAATCACAATTTTATCTTTGCTATCTCTTAAATGAAAGATTGAAATTCTTATAAAAACTAGAGGCCAAATCAATGTTATTTCTTTCAATTCAGAACAGTTAAGGTATAGTCTAAGAACCAGGACCATGTGAGCATCTTCCACTTCTTTACTTATGGGCCTAGAGCCCAGAGTCAGGTATGTAGATACCAACCACAGGCAATGAAGACTTTAGAGAGAGGAAAAGGCAAAACTATCTTGGTGACTTCTCACACATGAGACAATGGAGTGCCATTGAAAGGTGGTAAACAGCCAGGATGCTCACTATGAGGACTTCATTAGTAAGGGTTGGAGTCACATATGTCATCCTTAGGTATAAAGACACATCAGTGTTAGCTCTCGTAGCCATGCCTATATCTATGTGGGAATTGCATCCAAGTTTTCACACAGACTCTCAAATCCAAGGTTAGTCTAGATCCTTGTATACAATAGTGTAGCATTCACATTATAATCTGTATCAGTCCCTTGTATTCTATAGTCTTCAGATTACATACAACAGCAAACACAATTTAAACACAATGTAAACAGCTGTATTGTTTATCAAATAATAACAACAAAGAAATCTTCACATATTCAGCAAAAATTTTAAACTATTTTTAATTCATTTTGAATCAGTAAATTTGCAGATTGGCAACCTCTTAGATAAACCTACTGGGATAGACACTTAGTGTTTCATGGGGGATGTTTAGGGCAATGAGGCTGTTCTGGAGATGCAATGAGAAGGGATACAGGTTGCTAGACATATGTCCAGGAGATGTACAGCACTGGCCATAATGAGCCCTAATGCAAACCATGGACTTGGTTTGACTATGATGTCATTCATTAGAAGATACATATCACACAGGATCAGGGTAGTGTGTGTGTGTGTGTGTGTGTGTGTGTGTGTGTGTGTGTAGAAAGAAGACTTAGAGACTATGCTTTCCATTTAGTTTTACTGTGAAACTAAAATTGTGATGAGAAACAGTCTATTATTTTTCAAAATAAAACAAGTAAAATAAAACTGCTCTACCACTTACTATAAATACTCTTATCTTTGCACATGGCTCTTCGCACATACATATGTATTTCCATATGGCTGTGATTACCAGTGGATAGCATTTGACCTTCTGCATTCCAATTCAGCACAGGGTAGTGTTTCTTAGAAGAGGTTCAAAGTTTTCATTGCATATGAATGTGTATACCTAAATTAGCCAATTTATTTATAGCATTATGGGCCGAATAACAATAAAGGAGACAGAAAACTAACTTGTATAGACCAAACACTCACAAGGCACTAGGTCCTCTCCTAAGTGCTTTACACATTCCATTTTATTTAGTATCTGTAACAACATGTGAGGCGAATTCCAATACCTTTGCTTTGCAGAGAATCAGACTGTAATTTAAACATTATCAAGTTAACCCCAGAGCATCACTGGACAAGGTTACATATTACCAGTACCATATCCAGCCTCAGTTTTCTTATGCTTTGATAAGAATGATAGTTATCAAATACCTTTAGGAAATATTGGCTTCATAAGAAGTTAAAGAAGCAGAGATGGGGAAAATTAATGTATGGCAGACAGACACAGATTGGTAAGTTATATATTTTTCTAGATTATCCAAGAATCTTTAGGTGAGAGGTTTAAAGCCTCCATTCTGCAGGAGACCTCAGACTTTTATATACTGATAATACCTTGATGTTCCATCATGCCTTATATCAGAGATAAGAATATTGCAAATAGTTCCATCAAACCCTGGGAATCTGGACCTACACACAATGTTATTCATAATTTATTCAGAAGACTTCATACTTACCTTTCAGAATTTCCAGAATGCACTCTTTGACAAAGTCTGTGAAGCATTCTAGCTTTATCTCATTATTTATTTTACCTAGAGAATAATATACCTTGGAGTAAGGCCATAAAATGATGTAGAAGCATAGAACTGTAGCCTGGAAGATATCACAGGACTCAGTAGGCCACCTCCCAGGCCTCAAGAAGAACCACACCCAAGCCATCATAGGCAAATGGGTATCTTGCTTGTTGTAAAGACCTCCAGGGAGAAAAATTCTGTAATTTATCCCAGATACCCAGTCCCCCCCCCCAAACATTATGAATACCTTGAAACTCATCTAGTCTATTGTATGTGTGCTCTATGTGGTGGTGTGTTGCATGCAGGGAGTTTGAACTCACTAAGGGTGCTTGAGAAGCAGAATTGATATCATCATTCTGTTTCCAGAGAGCACAAGTCTTGTCTTACAGCCATCTTTAGTGCCCCTTTCTATCTGTCTGCACAGTTTTGATGAGTAGCTGGTGCTGTACTTCTCTGTGGCATCTCAATTCTCTCTTCTTGTGTTTCTTCTGGCGAACATAATGGAAGCACTTGTTTCTGTTAGCTTAAATTTCTTGGAGGCTTCTTCCAATATCCCTGTCTTTGGGCTCATTTTTCCCCTATATTATTTTTATCCACTATGACCAAAATTTCTGACAGAAAGAAATTCACAGGAGAAGGGTTAATTTGGACTCATCCTTTCATAGAATTTAATGGCAAGGTGGGCCTGTGTAGCTGGTCATGTGATGTCCGCTCAGGAAGCAGAGCTGGCTGGATCTATGGGCAGATATAATCTTCATTGTCCTACTGCTAATGACCTGACCTCCAGTCAGGCCCCACCTCTCCAAAGTCTCATAGCTTTCAAAACATGGCCACAAACTGAGGATTGAACATTCAAAATGCAAGCCTTTGGGAGTAACATGTAACTATAAATCTCCATAGTGCCAAAGTGCCAAAACATTTTTTGGTAATTCCATGTCTAGCATACTGCTTGCTAGCAACATAAATCTATCTATCTATCTATCTATCTATCTATCTATCTATCTATCTATCTATCTATCTATC